>BQKN01066966.1:132982-145928 GCA_022839385.1 Asparagus kiusianus | reverse complement strand
TAACCCCTGGATGTCCTAAGGTCACTTCTGGAGTTGGAGTTGTCTTAGTTTCCCCAGGGAAGCACGTGATGCCCCGAGCTTATTCGCTGACGAATCCATGTTCCAATAACGTAGCCGAGTACAACGCGCTCATCATTGGACTCAGTTTCGCCAAAGAGCTGGGGGTCGAGTATCTCGAAGCTTTTGGGGACTCTCAATTGATAGTCAACCAAGTTCGTGGAGAGTATGAAGTCAGGAACCCAGATCTGATTCCGTACCACCAGGAGGCTGTCAGAATGGCAGGTTCTTTTGAAGAATTCTACATGGAATACATCCCACGTCTCCAGAATGCTTATGCGGATGCACTGGCAGCACTAGCAGTATCACTCGCGCAACCGCCTGAAACTGAACTGCTAGTCACAGTAAGATCACACCAACTCTGCATACCTATATACGATATGGAGGTTGAAGAGGAGGATGATAAAAACGAGAACGCCAAAGAGGTGAACTCAACCCAAATCGGGTCCGAGTCCCGAGATTGGCGTTTTCCCATCATCGATTACGTCCAATACGGTATTTTGCCGGAGGACGTAAAGGAAAAAGAATCTATTCGCCGAAGAGCACCACGGTTCTTTTACAATACCGAGACCCGTACGCTATATCGCCGGGGGTATGATGATTTGCTTCTCCGATGCCTTTCGAACGAAGAAGCAAAAGAAGTTCTTAAGGAAGCACATGAAGGAGAATGCGGTGCGCATCAGCCTGGTCCCAAGCTGTATGATCGAATCAGAAGAATGGGATATTTCTGGCCAACAATGGTTCGTGACGCAATCGAGTACGCCCGAGAATGTCATGCTTGTCAAGTGCATGCAAATTATATGCACCAACCTCCGGAGCGATTACACACATCAACCACGTCTTGGCCATTCGAGACATGGGGTATGGATGTTGTCGGTCCTATCTTTCCTCCTTCAGTCAAAGGTGATCGATTTATTCTCGCTATCACCGACTACTTTTCAAAGTGGGCTGAAGCCATTCCGCTTAAAGAAGTGAAGACGAACAACGTCATCAACTTCATCAAGCATTACGTAATATACCGACACGGCGTGCCGAGGCGGATCATTCATGATAACGGTCCACAATTTATAAGCAACGCCTTCGTCAGGTTCTGTGACAAGTTCAAGATTCAAGATGTTTCGTCGACAGCTTATTACCCAGCTACGAACGGATTAGCTGAGGCTTTCAACAAGACGATCATCAAGATCCTGTCAAAGCTTGTGAAGACCAATAAGCGAGATTGGGACGATAAACTCGGCGAAGCGCTCTGGGCTTATCGCACCACAATACGCACTCCTACAAGAGCTACTCCATATTCTCCGGTATACGGATGTGAAGCTGTGCTACCGTTAGAGATTCAAATTCCCTCCCTTCGGATCGCTCTCGCAACTGAGATGACGACCGAAGAACATCACAGAAAACGTCTTGAGGAACTCGAAAGGCTGGACGAAAAGCGCTTGGAAGCTCAACAAAACATCGAGTTCTACCAGGCCAGGATATCCAGGGCTTTTGACAAAAGAGTCAGCCAAAGAAGCTTCAAGGAAGGAGATCTAGTCCTTGCTGCTCGCCGACCAATAATCCTCACCTCCAAGAAGAAAGGTAAATTCGAACCTAAGTGGGAAGGACCGTTTGTAATAGATACAGTCTATTCGAACGGCGCTTATCGCTTAATTTCTCTAGAGGGTGATATGCAATTAATGCCAATAAATGGGAAGTTTTTGAAAAAGTACTATCCCTAGTACGTTCAGGACAACTCATTTATCGGGAAGTTCCTTGAAGAATATTACACTTAATATTCTAAAGGATAACCCAAGTTCAAACCACCAAAATCCCTCACTGATCAATTTCAGTTGACAGTGAGTTCACCAAAAAGGTCCAATCTCAATTCGGAATCCCCTTTCGATAAACGAAGGAATTCTCTTTCTTTTCTCTTTGGTTCAACCCTTTCATGGTTATAACCGAAGCTGAAATTTCACTTCGATAAACGAAGAACTCTTCTTTCGATCAGATAACCAATCCTATAAAAGGTAAGTTTATCTAGATCTTTCGGATTCTCGGAGTGGAGATCCCACTTCTAGTTTCCTTCTTGCACTAGAAATAGAATATAAAATTCTTCCTTTCCAGAAACAAGGAATAGAATATAAAATTCTTCCTTCCTTGTTCAGGGAATAGAATATAAAATTTTTCCTTCCCACACCAACTCTTTTTCTAAAATTTATAAAATTAAGATTCATCTTAGGTATTTTATCCCGAAACCTAAGCAGGGATAAGTCTGCGCCTAACACGCGCTGCCGGTTTAGTCTTTTTCCGATTGAAAAAGACACCAGAATTCGATTCTGGGGTATTTCATCCTGAAACCTAAGTAAGGATAAGTCCGCACCTAACACACGCGGCCGGTTAGTTCTTAACCGTTAAAAAGAACCCCCGTCCGCATATTCAACATTGCGGCAGGTTGTTATTAATAACACCGAAATCCATGCCTCACACGCATAGGGAATTTCATCCTGAATCCTAAGAAAGGATAAGTCGACGCCTAATACGCGTCGCCGGTTTAGTCTTTTTCCGATTGAAAAAGATATCAGAGTTCGATTCTAGGTACTTTATCCCGAAGCCTAAGAAGGGATAAGCCAACGTCTAATACACGTTGCTGGGTAGCCTATTCCCATAACAATGGCAAAGTCTACATATTCAAAGTTGTAGCATAAAGTCTAAGGGAGTTCATTCCTTTAGCGCAACGTCACATGCGGAACGGATTAAGATAATCTGCATGTAAGCCCGATTCAAACGGTAGTCGGTAAGAGCACATCAAATCCGTTGAAGGCTGAGGATTTGCCAAAAATCCTAAGTCAACGTCTCATACACGTTGCTGTTTAGTCTGTTCACAGGAGAAAGACGAAGTCTACGTATTCAATATCGTAGCACTAAAAGAGTTAACTCTTTTAGCTTAACGTCATGTGCGGAACGGATTTAGATAATCCGCATGCTAGCCCAACTCAAACGGTAGTCGGTAAAGGCTAATCAAATCCGTTAGAGGCTGGGGGTTGGCCAAAAATCCTAAAGCCAACACCTCACACGTGTTGCCGGGTAGCCTATTCCCGTAACAATGGCGAAGTCTATGTATTCGACATCATAGCACAAAGTCTCAGAGAATTCAATCTCTGAGCACAACGTTACATGCGAGCGGATTTAAACAATTCGCATGCTAGCCCGACTCAAACGGTAGTCGGTAAAGGCTCATCAAACCCGTTGATGGCTGAGGGTTTGCCAAAAATCCTATGAGTATTGTGGTCAATCATTTCAAACGGAATGACGAATCATAATAAAGATAAAAAGGAAATTCACTAAAAGAGTCAAGAGTCAAAACACTCAGCAAACAAAATCACACATCAAGCCCGTGGCTAAAAATCTGCTGACTGAACTTAGACAGCTTATCATCATAAGCTTGGCTAAGCTCAGCTCTAATGGACTCCTCGGTAGTGGCAGAGGTCTTCGCAGCAGTCTCCTCTGTCTCAACCAGCTCCTGCTTCAAGGATGTCAGCTCGTCAGATAAAGCAATGCAGGTCTGCTGATCCTATCCTCTCGTCATGTGGAGAATACCCAAGGTCTCCTCTTTCTCGCGGAGTTCTCTTCTGAGCTGGTCTATCTGGGTCTCACAAGAGACGATGGAAGAGTCAAGCTCGGCAAGGGAAGATAATCTGGTAACAAGGCCGGTCTCAACTCGAGCTACTCGATCTCGCCGCACCTGAACCTCAAGACTAGCAAGAACCTGAGTCTCGCGCAGTGACTGTAAACGGGTCTCCAGCTCAGCAGTGATAAATGAAGAGACACCGGTATCTCGAAGCTCACGAAACATCTGGAGCTCATGCTCTAAGCAGTCAAGATCGTCAACTATGGCCTTCGCCAAGTCTGGATATGCTGCTTCCCTTATCAAGTTGATTCTGGAATTAAGGAGAGGTTTAAACTGGTGAAGGGAAAGTCCGCCGTGGAAGAGCTTGCCGATCATAGCATTCACAAAGGAGAAGAAGGAACGAACTTCTATGCAGATGACGACCTTGTCAGGATCGTCGTCAGATAACAACTCCTTCACTAACACATGAAGACGAGAAGAACGCCCTACACAAAAAAGAGAGAAGTCCGTCAAAAGTCTTAATAAGAAAAAGGAATAACACTCTTCAATGAGTTAACTTATACCTTCTTCCCCTTGAGCCGCTGGGGGTAGTGGAGGTGTAACGGCTGTAGGTGCATCAACTGGTGTAGTTGGTCTCACAGCCGGCTCAACAGGGTCTTTCTCAACAAAAGCTCCTGCCAGATTCAAAACAGAATTCGCAGAGGCGTTACATTATAGTTGCATTAGTCAAGATTGGCTAGTCCTATAATTAACTCAGAAAGAAGCACATACCTTCAAAGGAACCATCCTCGGGATTTTCAGCGAAGGCGGGCTCAGAAAACATATCCCCAGGTAACTGGTCATCGATCTGAGGAGAGCTATATATGTAGCGCATCATAGGAGTGTCCGCAAACAAGCTTCCCTCGTCAAAGTCATCGATGGAGAAATCTGACATAAAAAGATATAAGTGCCAAAGAAGAGTGAAGAGACTACAACTAATGGAAATGAGTTACCTCTCACAGGTGCATCAGCCTCTTCATTTCCAGGATTCGCCTCCTGCAAATTATCTGAAGAAGCAAGAAGTAGAGGACAGTTAGAGAATACACAAATTCATTCGTGTATTATCTAAAGAAATACAGTGTCAGTGTTAGATGTACCTGGATTCACGGAATCGGGTCCTACACTGATCTCCTCTCTAATGTCAACAACCCCTATAGGCCTCTCTACATGAGGTAGTGGGTCAGACTCATCGGGAGATACGGGAATGGGATCGGGACTCATCTCATTCTCTCCACGCACTCCTATATAGAGATAGAAGAGCATGAGTCAATGTTCCGAATAACCAAGAGAATGGTTCACAGGATGGATACTACCTCCGTCACTGGCAGGATCATCGCCAGCCAGGTCCATATCAGAAGCTCGGGAAGCTGCACGCGGCTTACGGGCTAATCTCTTCCGCCTAGCAATGGGGATCGAAGGTCTCGCCTGGGGAGGAGGACGGAACTCTTCATCCTGATCAACTGTGGTCCCTGAAACATCAAACCATAGTCAGTTTCAATACTTCTGGAAGATAGAAGCAAAAGATGAATTGCAAACCTCGCTCGGAAAAGTCATCATAATCTTCGGGATCCCCGCCTGAAGCCTCGTCTGTGGAATGGAATGTCCTCTGGCCCTCTTCATCAATTCGGCGAGTCTTGTTCCGCGCCCTCTGTGCTCGAGCGTTCTCCCGAATCCTAAGGGAATCAAGCTGAGAAGCCTCCTCAGCCTCTATCTCTGCAATCGGCTTCACGGGGACAGTCTTGTTAGCTGCTAGTAACCACTTGCAGCTCAAGAAAGTGAGGTTCAACTGCCGATCAATACTCGGGAGACTGAACTTAGCACCAGTACAGCCAGTCACGGTCCACAACCATGCACGGAGACCGTCTACCAAACCACTATGGGTCCGAAACTACTGACGAGGATTCCCGATGTAGAGCTGATCATAGCCAAACTGGCGAGCGAATCGGCAGGGTAGATATGGCTCTATGAAGCACTGATCCCTCACCCGAAAAGTCAGATAGCCAGGCCTGATGTTCACCAGCCAATTGAAGCAGCCGATGTCTAAGTGAGTCCGATACTCTCTCGGCCTCTCATCATCTATCAAGCACTCTCCGTACCGGCCGGAGAACTGCAGAAAACAAATGGAGAATGCCCAACACTTGTGGACCTGCAGCTGCTGTCTGACATCAGAAAATCCTCGACCCTCCCACCTGCCATTCTCAAGCAACTGTAGCAGGGGAACAGAGTGGTCTGTGGCGTTCGGCACCGACATCATATCCGAGCGGTGGAGGACGAACCAGGCCATCAGATAAGCGTACGGAAGCTCCACCTTAAGAGTAGGAATCTGACCTGGCAAATCGGTCTCCTTCCGTGTGAAGGCACCCGAAAGCTGTCGAAGTCCTCGGTGAATGTCAGCTACCATCACCGGAAGAAGTGAAAGCTCTTTCTTATAAGCAAGCTGAACGGCTGGGTAGAGCACCTCTAAAGGCAATGCATCACCAGACTGGTATGGAACCACACACTTCTTCAACCAAATAGCGAGGTAATCGGCAAGAAGAGTCATCGGTCGAATCGGTGTGGTCGCATGCCATAAGAAAGATCTGAACCTGGTCTTCGCAGGGAAGCCACCCTCAGGACTGCTAGTGGTGTAGGAGTGAGCATCAGTCTTCTTCAACAAACTGTTCACCTCTGATGGAGTAAGTGGGGTCAACTCACAAATAGCCTCGCCAGAACTGTTCTCCAGGTTCTTGAACAAATAGTTCGCAAACTGCTTCAGACTCACGGAGGCCTTAGTCCTTTTTGCTAAAGGCTCAGACTGTGCCAAAGCAATGTGATAATGACAAGCGAGATCCCATAGAGTCTCATAGCGATCAGGCATGCGATCCTTCAACTGGTCCAATTCATGATTAGAGGGAAAGTACTCCTGGTATAATATCTGTCCCATAGGCAAGCCAGAAATCCTGTGCATCTCGTGAAGAGCCAAGCCCAACTCCCCCTGCCGGGTCAGAAAAGTGTTCGAGTCTGGATTATATAGCTCGAACAAAGCACAGAAATGCCTCAAACTGACAGGCAAGCCATACATGGTAGCACGGACGGCTGTATACAAACCGCAAGCGTGCAACTCCTCACTCCATCGGCTCAAAACATACGTCGTCATGCGACTCCACCAAGACTTGTCCAAAGAATGGACCCAACCGTAAATCCTGTGACGAGTAGCAGGCATCTCCCGTCCTAGGGCAGCGAGGCGATTCCTCAAGGTTGAGGCAGTGGCGAGAAACTCGTTACGTGGTGGTGCATCTAGTCCCAACACTCCGGGATGTAATCCGGTGATATGACTCCTGCTCGAGCCAGGAGCTGCCTGATGTGTGACGTAGCCGCAATGGACGCTCTCATGATCCTCCGTCAAGCGCCACGACATCTCCCGTGTCACAGCCTGACGCCTGAGCTCAGTCAATGAGCGATGCCGAGGAATCTCCGGCAAGTATAGGAAGCCACTGCCGGTCTTATGGAGCCACTGCTCAGCATCAATGAATACAGCTTCTGGGTCATCGACAGAATCACCAAACAGGAAGTCGCTCTTCCGAAGAGGCTGAGTAGAGCTGGCATCCTTCACAAAAGGCGCATCTGTGATCAGCTGACGAATAGCCCGATGACCACCTTCCCTCACCACTTGGGCAACCTCAGTCGATGTGCCCGAAGCAAACTGAGGAGTAGCTGGAATAGGAGAAGGATCATCGGAGGTCGAGTAATACTCGCCACGACGCCCACAGACTGCGTGGGACGAGAATGATCCAGAAGGGTACCCCACTGCAAAATAGACAGTTAAACACTGGTTAGTCTCGATTATAAAAGGAAATTGAACTCATCTTACAAATAGTTAAGATAGAGTCATTGCCTTATAAAGGGTGAGACGATTTGGCCACATTGTGCAATCACAACACAGGGTATGTTGACAACATATCCTTGCCTTATAAAGCGCAATGTAGCGTCAAATCGCCCCCTTTATTTTTGAGATGTTGTTTTGACCAAGCAAAACATATCTTTGAAGCGTCGATCCTCACCAAGGAGAATCAAGGCTCTTCCCGATTGCCTCGTCAAGGAGAACAACGTGGGGTAAAATGGACCAATTTGCAAATTTTCAAGAAAAGAGGGGTTAATTTGCAAAATTCCCAAATATGCCAAAAGCGTCGATCCTCACCAAGGAGAATCAAGGCTCTTCCCGATTGCCTCGCCAAGGAGAACAACGTGGGGTAAAAAGGGACCAATTAGTAAATTTACAAGAAAATAGGGACTAATTTGTAAATTTCCAAATACTGCCAAAAGTAGCTCACCAGCATAGGAGGGAGGCGCGCTATCAGCCAACATAGCAGGGGAACGACCTCTCGAAGAACGCGACATGACAAGCTGCAAAATAAATTAAAAGAGGTCAGATCTAGATAAAAAGATCACTTTTTTATCAGATCTACCCCCCTGAAAGATTAACTCGAGGCGCCATATCATAGTTTTAACCCCCACATACGATCCCACAAGTACATAAATTAAACTGAGCATGAAAAAGATCAAAATTTTGGAGGATTTACCTGAAGAAAGGCTCAAGATCCAATAAAGATGAGGTCTTTTAGGAAACTTTCACCACGCGCTCGAGGGGCCTGAGAGAGATTTTAAAGAATGGCTTTTTGAGGGATTTTTCAGTCCAAGATCCAAAGGAACCCTAAATCTAGGACAAATATCAAGATTTGAAGACGAAAGAGTGCTCGAGGGAAGAGAAAAGGCAAAAAGAAGACAAGGGGGGGCCGGCCCTAGAAAAAGAGAGGGAAAAGAAGAAAAAGAAAGAGAAAGGGACCCTTTTATAGGTTGGGCCAAGTTGAACCGGACCGGACCAAGTTGAACCAAACCAGACCAGTCCAAATTAGTTCAAAAGAGGCCGAATCAAGCGTCAAAACGACTTCAAATCAACTGAAGGTCCCATCCTTGGTTTATTTCTGTCTCTCCCACACATTCGGAAGGAACGGAAGAAATCTTTTGAGCCAAATTACTGCCTTTTTTGGCTCATTCTCAAGCCGGTTCAGTTTATTTTGAGCACGGAAATACTCCAATAAGGTATACGAGTATAAACTATTCCCTATTTTTATTGAGAAGTTCCTGGAGAATATTTTTCTAAAAATATTCTTAAGGATAACTCAATAACACGACGCCGGACAATGCGTCGCAAATAAAGACTCAACGCCAACAATCGAGGGTTAGTTGTATGTCGAACCAACAAACACGAGCTAAAGATTGGAAAATCAGGAATCGATTTCAAGTTCAAATTCCGACGACGGTCAGACAATAAATGCAGCACCGGAATCCTTACAAGCGTTCGACGAAGCACCGAATAGCCTGAAGGAGTGAAGGAATACAGAACAAAAGTCGTTCCAGGTCCCGTTACACTGACAAAGGGTAGGGGGAATCATATCCAAAGTATTCCAGACTCTTCTATAAAAGAATGAGGCTGGAACACTTTGGAGGGGGTATCTGTAGGCGTATAAAATTGCCTATAGGTCCCTTAACATGGCTCGGCACGATGATTCGACAAATCAACGGACGTTCGAGCGACGAGGCGATGAGGCACGCAAGCAACGGAATACGTTCGCGTGTGGAACCAAACCAACGGTTCGGAAAGTTAACGAGTCGTCCAACAACAAAACGGACTTGAACTCAAACACCGAGGCGGGAATACTGCCAAATAAAGACCTGGGCTATCAAATCAAAGTCCGGACAAATCAAACGAAGAACCGAAAGACGAAAAACACCGGAAAACGACAAAACGGAACACACCCGGGGACTCGGCCTAAACCGAGCCAACCCGGGGTGGCTCGGCCCAAGCCGAGCCACCCCAGGGTGGCTCGGTGGCCGAGCCACCCTGGGGTGGCCCGACCCCCCCCCTCTCTCTTGTGCACGAATGCACAGTGAAGAGAGGCTATAAATAGGGGGGTGGTTGTTCATTTGAGAGGACTTTTTCGGAAACTTCTGAGGAGCCGAAACTCTGCCGGATTGTCACCTCAACTCGGATTTGTGAAGGCTTGAAGACTTGGACCCTCGGATTCAGTTTTTGGCGAGCACCCGCACCAAACAAGGCAGGAGTTCGAAGGGATCTAATCCTCAGATCTACGTTGTTCTACTCCGGATCTAAGCTTGGTTCTTAGATCCCGAGATTCGAGCGGTCGTTTCCTTGGTGAAACGATCCCTCCCGGCTATTATCTCCTTGGTGGGATAATACCCGTTATACCGCGTAGATCTGTTTGGATCGAGATTGCACGGTGGTCCACGGTAATCAACCCCGGCACAGGCAAACAACCCACAAAGCGAGTGACCGCAAAACAGGAGCTCGCGATCTGTTCGACAAAAGAGAAAAATTGTAATTTTTGTTTCTTTGTTTTGATTTTCATTGTAAACCGGATCTTATAAAAAGACCGGATCTTTCTGTAACTCATAAAGTTGTTCTTTAAGATAGCAATGACGTCATCAATGAAGAAAGCACCAATTTTTCCCGCGAACAAACACATGAGAGCTGTTCTCCATCATCATCAGCATCCAACCCATCATCATAGTCTTCATCATTGTCTCGGTCTGTATCCTCATCTTCATGATCCACTATGTTAACAGTACCTCTTTTAGGGCACTGATTGGAACGATGACCAGGCTGTCCGCATCTATAACACTTGATCGGGTCAGGTTTGGCATAAGGGTTCGCTGGAGTAGGTTTCTTCGCTGCGGTTGTCGTGGGCCCCTTGCCCTTCTCTGTCGTAGAATCTTGATCAGGAACAGTTTGAGACTATTTATTCCCACCACGATTAAAGTTTGTGCGCGAACCGTCGGAAGCTGTCCACGATCCTTTACTATTTCGTCCAAGTTGTCGTTCCACCTTCTCGGCTAGGCTAACCGTGTCTGCCAATGTATAGGTCTGCTGCAAAGATACACGATCCTGAATCGCTATCCTTAATCCCCCAATGTATCGAGACATCTGCTGCGCCTCGCTCTCGTGTAAATTGTTGCGGGATGACAGTCGATAGAACTCCTGCGTATACTCATCCACAGTTTTTCCACCTTGCCTACAATTCTGATACTGCCCAAATAAAACCTGTTCATAATCACTTGGCAAGAAACGGGCTCTCAGTAGCTTCCTCATCTTTTCCCACCTATTGACCTTCGGTTTTCCTTGACGAGATCGATTCAGACAAACAGACTCCCACCAAGCCGAAGCTCCACCTTACGTTCTTCAGGGATCTCCATATACTCAAAGAACCTCTCTACTTCTGCAATCCAGTCGAGAAACTCTTCAATATGAAGTTGCCCGTTGAAAGATGGCAGATCCATCTTCATCTTAAAACCTCCAGCGTCAAAATTATCCCTTTGTCGTCGGTCTCTGCGATAAACACCGCGGCGTGGGGGTGCGTAGTGATCTTCCTCGCTGTCGGAATCTTCATACGGAGTCGTCTCACGTCGTTGGCGACCATCAACGTGATTTCGATCTCCTGTCGTGTCCAGACGCTCTACTGCCGTAGCTAGTCGCTCCAAGACAGTCTTCATCTGATTGACATCAGCTTTTAGCACGTCGAACTCAGTTCGAGAGATAGGGGCTTCTTCACCTGCCATCGGATCGGAGGAACAAGTC
The DNA here is from genome assembly GCA_022839385.1 of Asparagus kiusianus. Classification (NCBI taxonomy): domain Eukaryota; kingdom Viridiplantae; phylum Streptophyta; class Magnoliopsida; order Asparagales; family Asparagaceae; genus Asparagus; species Asparagus kiusianus. Next base: position 134,592 of record BQKN01066966.1, on the reverse strand, counting down.
TCTAATACCAATTGACGCAGCGCGGAAGTTGTAACCTCGGAATCCACCAAGGGTGTTCTCTGAATCCACAAAGAACGATCTTCGAATCCACGAAGAGCTTCGAATCCACGAAGAGATATTGAGGAAAAACGAAATTTTATTAATCAAAAGATATGCCTCTAGGGCTTACAAGACTCTTCTTAAATAGAAAAAGAAACAAGACTCCTACAAGGACTCTAATTCCTACAAGGACTCTGAACTTACCAAAAATAGTAAAAATTCCTAAAATATTAAAACTCCTAAAAAGACTCCTTATGATTAGGAAAGTCCACCGGTCAAATCTGAGATCAAATCGGATTTGTTTCCTAAACAAAACAGACTCCAACTTTATTACTAAAAATAGTAAAAAACGGACAAAATTGTAATTATCTCTCAAACCGTAAGGAATTTGGCAAATCTAAGAACGCGAACCGAACCCAAAGGGGTAGGTTCGGATGGCTCCGTCTCGTCGAGATAGTCGATTTTCATATATAATTCGTCCAATTCCGTCGTACGGTTTGAAAGTTACGGCCGTTTCTTCGAAACAACCTATTTTCTTCGACCAGGTCCGCATTTGGGCTTGCGACTGTCCCATTTTGACATAAACATATCTGCTGTGTGTTCTACATCATAGATCAATTTGATCGAACCACGTAAATATTGTGTTTGTGATTGTCTCTCTATTCTCTGGTTTAGTGGGTGATTTACCCAACAATAATGGTATCTAAAGGAAGTGAAACATCCTTCTTGTGATGATGCTTATTGCCAAGCCAAGATCCACTTACATACGCTCTATCTTCAATGATCCTAAGTACTCAGTGATATAGAGTGGCCTCGTATGCTTGATGGAGGGTATGAGCATGTCCTTTTTGGAAAATGTCACCAGAGGGAGGTCCCCTTCCACCCGGTAGCAACATGCATATGCATGGTCTTTGGATCTTTCCTTCAAGGATTGGATCTGAATGAGGTAGACCGTCGGGTTCTTTAGGTCTTCTTGTAGTGCTGATTTACCTTTGGGGCTAGCTAGCTAGAGTAGTTCCCAAAGCATCACTCTAATCAGGATGTTGTTGACTTGAATCAAAATACCAAATAATCGTGATCTACTAGGCCCAAGCATGTCGCTATTTGCTCTTGGAGCTAAAAGAGGCAGTGCCACCATAGTGCTTGCCATCTAGCTATCAAGTAGGGCCTGATGTCCTTCCAAACTGACTTGGTCGTATTTTTGGTGAAATAACCTATCGCTCCTAAGTCCTTCCTTCGTGTTCTGAGTAGCAATCCTACCAACACCTCTACCTCTCGATCGGACCACTTGATTTGTTGTTTCTGAGATGATTACCACGATGACCTCCAACTCAAAGTTGATAAGATCGAAACTAGCCCCTCCTCATTAGTATAAAGGCCAGTCAAGGTATTGCACATTTTCCGGCCCTATGCCTTTTTCGATACAACCTACAGGTAGAGCTCCCTTGCTCATCCCTTACAAGGTGGGGATGTACCCGTAGGAGTTCACACCTGGATAAGGATACAAGAGTTAACCCTTTGGCCTGTTGGCTTGTGCACAGGATCGGCCAAAGATCAGACCTGAAACTGAG
>BQKN01066966.1:92762-132972 GCA_022839385.1 Asparagus kiusianus | reverse complement strand
AACATGGATTAACAATTCTAATTTCGGCCTGATTATCAATCTCACATGGCCTACTAACTATAGCGGCCATTGTTGGTGATCTTCAGCTTTTCTTTTAGGATAGGCACCACCCCATCTATAGTGCTTCCACTAAGCAGGCCCCAATCTGTATGGAACTCATGTTAGACCAAACTTGCTTCTAATCTTCTCTTAATTGTATGTAGGGACCCAAATCCAGGCATTATCTAGATTTTTCTTTCTCGATATGATGTTGTCCTTGTAGGATGTCCTACAAATCGGTGGAAGATGCAGTTATTTGGGTCATCAATGCGCCCTTCTTCCTCATGCCCCTTACGTCTCCTGAGTTGGATGAGCCCTCGCGCCCTCTAGCTTGTAGATATACACTCAGTCAGGCTCCAGTGCAAACTGATTTGGCTGCTATGGATGGCCTTCAGTCTGATACTAGCTTGTTGGGGGCACTTGCTCATACATGGGGTTAATCTTGTGATGAAAGTTATTACCCCATTATAGTTAACATTCTTGTTGTTGTTAGGCCACCTGGGTGGTTATGTCTATGGCTGCGGTGCATCGGCTGCTATATATCGCTACCTTAGTCTTTCATCCTTGGAGCAGTTTGGTGGCGTCAGATTTGTCCTTGCCTCCACCATCATCTATCTTGTCTGGGATGTCACCAAAACATTTAGCCACAACTTCCGCCCTTTTAGTATTTTTAATAAGCTTCTTCTTAGATTTGATCACTCTAAATTGTTTTAGGATATAATAGTAAGGTAGACCATCTTGCAAGCGTCAATTAATGATGAACTTCTTAGATATTGCACCTTTTAGTTCGAGACTAAGTAGGTGGAACCTCTTCATATAGGTCTAGACCTTCTCGCCTTGTTTGTAAGCTTCATTAATCTTAGCCCTTTGATAGGTTATCTGATGGAAGGCTCTTAAACTAGTCGAAGGTAGGCCCCTTGAGAGAACCAGAAAATATCCTCACTATGATGATGTCAATTCCTAACCATAACCTAGCTTATGCTTTGAAGTGGCACAGTTATTGCTATGATGACCCGATACCATTGAAATTATGCATCATGATAAGCTTATACTTTTTGAGGTACGATATGTCATCCTAAAAAGCTAGGTAGGGTCATGAGGTTCTGTCATTTAGTTCTCTCTGGCTCTTCATGAGGTTCTGTCATTTAGAAGAGGAGTTTCTAGTGTAGCATTAGCATTACTCTTAGGAGAATCAGTCATTTCCTCCAGGTTGACCATCCCTCACACACATCGATAGTCCTGATGGGAGTTAGTGACTTGTTCTTTAATTTTGACATTCTAATTCATTAAGGAGTTGTCCATCCACCTCTGGGCACTGGCCATCATCTTCATCTTTTCTTGCATGTGCTCTATTACACTTGTCTAGCTTCGAATCATCTTCAGTATTTCTTAAAGGTGATATCCTCTAGCGGGTCTGACGATTGTTTGGAGTTCTCTTCCTCATCCTATATTGCCATGTCTTTGTGTTTTACGCTCATCCCTTCTTTAGGAGACACCATATGGACTTTGGGGAGCTAAGGACATTATGAATATTGTATACCATCAGAGGCACAGGCCGAGTGTTCATCTCTAGGAGCTTCTTCATACACTAGGTTTGTGACATGAAGGGCTTAATTTGGTTCGTGTTGATAGTCTACTCATCCTCAAAGTGAGTATGATATGTGGGTCCCTTTTGGTAGTCTGTAAACTACTTTAACTTCTTGCCTGGACGTTCATCTTTGGTTTGATTGATTCTGCACCATCAATCTATCATGCAAACATGAGTAGACTTAGGCTCAGCTCTGTCACTAGCTATGGCTGTATGTTTTTGGAGATGGACGATTGATTTTAGGCTCTGTATGTTTTTGGAGATGGACGATTGATTTTAGGCTCTTCATCTCTCTCTAGGAGGGATATGTTTTGTCCTTGGCCCTAATTAGGCATGAATCTTGAGTCTAGATGGCATAGAGGTCATCTTGGTTTGTTCATCTATTTTGGCCCTTTGACGGGCCCTCCTTCTAGCATGACTTGATGTTACTCTCTATCTTGCTTCTTAGACGAGGTCATGTGTGACAACCATGCATCTTTGTGATACTTTAAATCTTCTATGTTGTTGGATTTGGTGACTACGTTAGTAAAATTGGATTTAGTTAATGATTCATGAGGACTGATATCGTGTCCTCGCTGACTTGGATATCCGTGTGAGATGGTTGGCATCATGTGTAGTTTTTTCATGTTTGGGGGTTGAGTTATCCATCCTTTGGTTGGGGGAGGGGGTTCAATTAGTCTTAGAAAGATACTTTGTTGTCTTGGCATCAGTGGAGTTCTCAATTGTACCTTGTCTTTGGTGTTTTATCAATATCTTAGGAGCACCCTGGGTTTGGTTGGAGCTCCCTTCAGTGCTTCCTAAATACACATCGTAAGTAGCATAGTTAATCTCAATAGTGATGGGTTTGACCGTCATTCCGAGTGTTATATCATTGTACTGTGACACAACTTTCTCAATAGAGGAGAAGTCACTCCCCAACAGAATCGCTATTTATTTTTACTCTTTACCAGACGTTCATTTAATGTATTAGGGGCACGTGATCATGTGAATCCTATTTGTCATGATGATTGCCACCTTTGGTCATTTTGCATTAAATGCAATGTGGCTCCCCCCTCTTACGTCATGTGCGAGCAATCACCATCATTATTATCTTTGTCCAGCTGATGCATTTGTTTGCATAGAAAGTTGTTTTATTTGTAGAATCCATTATACGTTTATCGATTACAATAAATTCAAAACAGTTAATCTTTTTATAAGACTACCCTCTTACAAAAAAAAATTACAATTCTCTTCAAACACACGCAGAGGACGTTTATCACCCGCTGCTTGTATGGGATCTTTGCCTGTGTGGGGACGTGTTAGTCTGTGGACCACCGTTGATCAGATCCGGTTGACAGAATTAAAATTCAATGCTCTTGCTTCACAAAGGAAACAATCGCAGAAGTGATAATCTCGACCAAGTTTGATCCGAAGGAAAGGGGGACGGGCCTCAAATTCTTCGTATAGCTCACTCTTCATGCTGAAGTTCGCTAAGATCTGCTAGCCCTCCTCTGAAATTCGTGGATCACTCTTTAATTTGACAGCACCTCGCCTAGATTTTCGATCTTCTGCGTATAGGGGCCTAGGCTTGTATTTATAGGTTTCGGTTGTAGTATTTTGGATAAGAATTAATGATTTGATGTTATCCTTAGTTAATAACCGCTTAACCATATTTAGGGATAGCTTCAAAACAGTTTGGGAGGCTCTAGAATGAAAGAATCATGAGAAAACTATCAAAAAATGCATTTTCGACATTTCAGGGCGCGAGCAACACAACAGTGGCTCGGATCTATGCAAGCCAACACATGGTGGCTCGACCTTGGCCGAGCCACCTGGCCTTGGCCAAGTCATTTTGATACGACTTGACCTCTAGAGGCTTTTTTGGTTCAGTCTTGTTCCGTCGTTACGCGCATTTCGTCATTTCGCTAACTTGTACGCTTTACCGATTCGCTTCATGCATTTTGTTAACTTAGAGGTGACTGACTAGTGCGTGGGTCACTTAGAGGTGGCTAATGAGTGCACGGGCCACTTGGAGGTGGCTGGTGAGCGCACGAGCTACTTGGAAGTGGCCGGTGAGCGTGCGGGCTACTTAGAGGTGGACGGTGAGTGTGCGAGCCACTTGGAGATGGCTGATGAGAGCGCGGGCTACTTGGAGGTGACCGGTGAGCACACGGGCCACTTGGAGGTGGCCGCTGAATACATAGGCCAATTGGACGTTGTCGGTGATGTAGGCGTCAAAAAATGCTAATAGATATCCAAACAGGGAGAAGATCATCCAAAAATCACATCATACTGTCTTAGGAAAAAAATCAAGACAGATATGAACTGTCTCGCCAGCGAGACAGTGTTTACTGTCTCGCCAGCGAGACAGACTTTGCTGTCTCGCCAGCGAGACAGTGTTGAAATGGTTGAAACCGCCTTGATAACTGCCCTACACGTGTCCATTAACTGCCAAGGGACATGGGAAACAACGTGTGTGAAAATCACGTGAATAACTACCAAAATAACGGAGTTTGAAACGTGGGAAGGCAGTTACAGCGAGAAACTGCCAAGAATATTTGTTTTTCGAGATAGTATTTACTATCTCGCTGGGCGAGACAGCAAATTTACTGTCTCGCTGGGCGAGACAGCAAACACTGTCTTGGCCAGCGAGACAGTAAACACTGTTTCGCCGTACTAATTCTGTCTTTTGTTGAGTTTTGTTAGTTATGAACCCCAGAGGCTATAAATACCCCCCTAGGGTCATTTCTGACGAGGATCGAGCATTTGTTAGAGCAATCCAGAGCAGAGAGAGCAGAGATTTGAGTTCTTGAAGCAATTCCTTGAGTTCAAGCTTTGACTTGATCTTAAGAAGAACGACTATCTTACTTTGATAAGATCTTCGTTTCAAATTCTCACTTCGATAAACGAAGGAAGAATCATTAAGCCCCCTCTTCACGATCTGTGATTCGGCGGTCCACGAGCTAACGCGCTCCCGGCATAGGCAAAGTCCCACAAAAGCAGTAGTTGATAAACAGCTATTGTGTTATTTTCTCAAAAGTTATAATTTTCGCTTTGTTGTGCAAAAGAAATCTTATAAAAAGACTATCCTTTTGAATTTGTTGTAATCAAAAGAAGATATAATGAATTCGACAACAAAACAAACTTTTGACGAAAACAAACTGGCGACCACAGTAGTAGCCAGCGGCCTCGCTGCCGAGGCCGCGGTGTCCCAACCGATCAAGATCATTATCACTGAGGAGATCGAATAAGAGTTCGATCAAGCAAAATTCGAGGAGTACATATCATCCTCGTCTTCAAAATCTTCCTCGCCGCGTAAGTGCAGGAGGATTTCTTCTTCCAAGAAAGTTCCCAAGTCTTCAGTTCCGATGAAGGCCGCAGGTGAAGGTTCCTGCTCGGTTGGTGTTAAGGAATCTCCCTGTAACATCTCTGCTCCAAGTGACTCCGCACCAGTTAAGGAGTCGCTGATGAATATCTCACCGGTGCTGACGAAGAGGGCTCGTCAGAGACAGCGCCAGCACCGTGCTCGACAATTGGCTAAGGCCATGCAACAAACCGACGGGGTCCACTACTATGCGGACCTAAAGTCGAGGAACCAGAAGATGGTTCAGTTGCCTCAAAGGCAAAATAATCACATTTCTGCCCAACTTACGACGGAGGAATGGACCATCGTCAAAAGGGCCCGTTCAACACTGAAGGAACGGATACAAAGGCGTAAAGTGAAGGCCGCTCGTGCCCGCGCTCTTCGTCAACAAAAACAAGCAATCAAAGAGGAGTTGGTGTCTGAAAAGTCACCAAAGAACCGTAAGGTTTGGATGCCGAAGGCGCTGCAAACATCTGTTCCGGGCCCGTCTACTGCATCACCAGTGAAACCCTGGGTTAGCCTAGATTTATCTAAGTTCAAGATCACCATGGCGGATCGCCTTGGTCCCTCGGTTGACGATCGAGGAAAAACCCTGGTCAAAGAAAAACCAGATCCGGTAAATAAATCCTTAGTGGTTTCCTATACAGGGGGTCGTAAACACCCTCCTGTAAGAATTAATCCGGTCCAAAACGAGAGAATATCAGTTCATGATCGTCTAGGACCTGTGAAGACTCCACACCCGCAAGGGGGTGTATTTAAAAATTTAACCTTGGATCGCCCAGAGGCGACGACTAGTCGTCCTGTGCATGTTAACAATGTTCCCAAACAAAAGATAGGTTGCTCAAATCATAACAATCATGAGCTATACTATCAAAATAACAACTCGAGAAAAAGAATTGTCCGAGAAGATGAGTCTCATTGCGCTTGCGAGAGACTTATTAAAGCAGTGTTGACGGAATGCAGTTGCTCAGAAGCAGGGGCGAAACGTGTTTCCGTATTTCAAAGACTGTCTATAGAAACGCCAAAACCTAAAGCGAGACGCTTCAACAAAAAGAAACCTGCAATTCGGCGAGATGAATTCCCTGAGGTCACCATTAATATGACCAGTAGAGGAAAACAGCATTTAGTCAACCCAGACCCTGATTTCTCTTCAGAAGGAAGAGTTGAGCGGGGTCTTTCTCAAAGAATGGCGCGGTTGCAACGAAGGGCTAACCGACGCCGTGACTACAAAAGAATGCACGAAGGTTTATCGTCAGAGGAGGAGCTGTCAGATACTTGTTCTGCTATTGCTTCAGACGATACCGCATCTAGTATTGGGCAAGCCAGAGAATCGTTCGCCATCACGCCAGATCAATTGGCTCAAATACTACAAGAAGCGTTGGCCAAACAACGTGAAGAAATCAGAGCTGAGATCAAAACTGAGATGGAGTTGACGATGCAACAAATGCGAGATTTGCAAGCTCAACAACATCAACCGGAGTCTAGCCAGAAGGCAGAGTCCAGTCAACGTAACGCTAGACCTGTGGATATAACTGTAGATGATGGCAAAGAAGACGAGACTATCTTCGCTGATCCTCCTCCCGACAAAGATAATTCTGAAAGCGGTCCATCAAAATCAGCCACTCAACCTCCTCAAATATACTTGAAGAAGGATGAGGAAGAAGACAAGAAGATGCAGGATCTTGAGAGCAAAGTCAATGCTCTGATGACGGCCCAAGAAGTAAAGAAGACGGGCATTCCATACCCATACCCGAGGGAGTGGGATTTGATTCCTTATCCCCTAAAATTTAATTTGATTAACTTTATTCCTTTTGATGGCAGGGGTTCACCAACTCAGCACTTGATTTACTTCAAGTTATATCTCGGCGCGATATCAGGAAATGAAGCCCTGATGGTTCGGTCATTCGTAGGAACCCTCCGTAGGCCTGCCTTCGATTGGTACCGACGCCTGAAACCCGGAAGCATCACTAGCTGGGGAGATATGGAAGAATTGTTCCTCACCAATTTCTTTGACGACGACACGGAGGTCTCCATTATCACGTTGTTGGACGAAAAGCAGAAGAATGGGGAGTCGGTTGATGTTTTTGTCAAACGGTTCCAGAACAAAGCGGTGAATTGTCGAGATCCACTCATCGAAGAATTCATCCTACAGACATGTCATAATAACTTGTCATTGGATGTATTAGAGGTTATGGGAGTTATACCCTCTAAAACCTGGAAAGAGTTGAAGGTTAGAGATGAGCAAGCTGAACGGTTTCTCAAGAGAAGGAACTTAGAGAGGGGTCAGCCACCAGCTAACAATCAAAATCAAAAACAGAACTTCAATCCTCGAGGCAGAGGAAGGGGGTCCGTAGCCGCTGTGGACGCACATCAAACGTCACAACAGCCACCACAGCAACAACCACAGCAGTCATCATTCCAGTTGGCGCCGAATCAAAATCAGCAGCCTCAGAAACAGTTTAAGACTTCTGAGCCCAGATTTCTGAAGGAATATTCATTTAAAGATGATGAAGTTCCGGTTATCTTCAAATACTTGTTGGATAATAATAAGATCAAGCTTCCACCGGTCACAAACCAAGAAGAAGCGAAGAAGACTAATGATCCAAAATATTGTGCATATCACAGGAGGGTCCACCATCCCACTAAGGCGTGTTATGTCTTGAAAGATAAAATACAAACCTTAATCGATGTTGGTATTGTGACACCGAAGCCAAAGGAGAAGAAGGTGGGCGCAAACGCGGTCTCTATTAGCTTTGGATCGGTTCCTTTGTCCTGGTTTCAAGCCGAACCAGTGTCAAAGGTTAAGATGCAAACCATCAACGATGACCCTCATGGACAACGCCAAAAAGGACTAGTGTCACACACGAACCCTAATGGCGAAATCCTTTGGGTTCATCCGGATTTGCTTGAAGATGAACAGTGGACGACATCCACGTCGAAGAAGAAATCAAAAGGCAAAGGAAAAGAGAAGTCCTGTTATGGAGCCTCGGCGATTCCTGAGAAAGACGACGAGGAGATAGCAGCTTTACCACTTTCTGATGAAGAACAGGAAGTTTTCGCTACTATAAGTGGAAACGAATACAGTTTTAACTACCCAAGCGCATCCGAGCAATTAGCCGAGCATGGGGTAGAGAGAGTTGTACCTACCAAAACTTTAAAAGAGCTGGGGGTGGTTACAACTCCACCTATAGCAACCGAGAAACCTCAGAAAGTTATTAAGCAGAAAGAGAAGGAACCTCAACCCAAAAAAGTTTAACTTCCGAAGCAGCCTCGTTTCAATCGACCGATTGGACGAGACAAACCGGAAAGCTCAAACACTCCATACTGCTTCGACGTTATGACTCAGTTAGCAAATATCCCAACAAGGATCACGCCATACGAGTTGTTGCGCCTCTCGAAAGAGACTAGAGAAGCTTTACAAGAAGCCTTGGCTGATTCTGAAGTATTCCTCACTCAGATCAAGCCAATTCCTGAAGAGCCAGAGTCGTCGGTGCAGCACTGCAATTTGGCAGCCACCAAATTCCCTTGCATTTCTTTCACAAAAGAAGATATGCAAGTCAAGAATTCTAAGCATGATAGACCGTTATATTTTACTGGATATATCGGTTCGAGCATTGTCAACCGGATTCAAGTCGATCCAGGTTCCGCCGTTAGCATCATGCCACTTCGGTTGATGTACCACCTCGGAATTCCCGCCAGCAAGTTAGCCTCTACAGGAACGGTTATCTATGGATTCAATACTAGCGGATCAAGACCATTGGGAAAAATCCGGGTGAAGTGTCAACTCGGAGATTTGAAATCTGAAGTCACCTGCTACGTGATCGATGCAGAGACTTCCTATAACTTACTGTTGGGTCGCCCATGGATCCACCGTAATCTTATAGTTCCCTCCACACTCTATCAGTATTTGAAATATGTCGACACTAATGAGGAGGTCAAGACGGTGGTCGCGGATAAGCAACCATTCAAGGGGTTAGAAAATTACTTTACTGACTCCCTTCTTTATGGTGCTGAGTCCGATACTGAACCATCGGCCCATGGCACGGACAGCGGAGAAGAAGCTGATACCGAAGCCGGGCTCAATTATAGTGAAGGTCTTGTACTAAATGATATTAAACCTCTTGTAATCGATCTTGACGGTGATGAATCGTCGGACGAAAGTTGTAACTGGCAACTTGCCGATGATACAATAAAGAATGATTTAGATTACTCGCCTGGCTTTGATAATGTAATGCAGGAATTATATGACAATCCTAACCTACACATGCCACTTCGCTCGTCTTGCACGATGACGAAATATCTGCAAAATTTAGCCGGGACAATGGTAATCCTACCCGCAAAGGCAGGGGGTAAGAAAGAAATAATCTTTGGAAAAGGGGATCCATCCCCAACTCCTGATCTTTTCTTGGATAGCAACTCAGATAATGAAGAGCCGGGACGACATTTCTCTCGGTATAGTTCACAAGCAAATGGCTACATGACGAGGCAAGGCTATAACCTTTCTCTCGGGGAAGGTCTTCATTTTGGTCAAGGAGTCAGGGTTCCACCCCGCCCTACTTATGTACCAAAAGGAAAACTGGACAATTATTATAGTCACAAAAGAGGTTTATGTTATGCCTCGTCATCTGATGACGAATATTGCCAGCAGATCATTAACCAACTGAGAAATGAGAGTGGGCATTCATCCGATACTTCAATGTGGGACTCTGACGTGAGCATTGGAGAGAAATTCAAGGCCCTAATGTTGAACATGGCTACGATTGATCCTTCCACAACGAAGAAGACGATCAGTTGCCTATTTGGGAAGATCCCTGGATGCATTATATGAATATCCAGTATGGCGATCGGTTTGAGCAAAGGGAACCTCCTACGGAGGATAAGGTAGTCCAGATCAATATGGGTGACGAAGCTAATCCGAAACCTATAGTTATTAGCGGTGATCTTCCACCAGAAGAAAAAGAGGAACTAATCGCCCTTGTTAGAGAGTATATCGACGTTTTCGCTTGGAATTACGAAGATATGCCGGGACTCGATCCAAATGTAGCAATGCACAGCCTTAATATAAAATCGGATGCTAAACCTGTCAAGCAACAACAAAGACGGTTTCGTCCGCAAATTATGGAGGTAATAGAAGCTGAAGTTAAGAAGTTAATCGATTCAGGTTTTGTCAGAGAAGAACAACACCCTGATTGGTTAGCCAATATCGTTCCAGTTCTTAAGAAGAATGGGAAAATTAGAATTTGTATTGACTTCAGAGATCTGAATACCGCCTGTCCTAAAGATGATTTTCCTCTACCCATTACAGACGTCATCATTGACAATACGTGCGGGTTTGAGAGAATGTCATTTATGGATGGATTTTTGGGATATAATCAGATCAAGATGCATCCAGACGACGAAAAGCATACAGCATTCAGAACACCCCTTGGTGTCTTTTGTTACACTATCATGCTGTTCGGGTTGAAGAACGCTAGTGCTACGTACCAACGAGCCATGACAAAGATCTTTCAAGAACACCTTCGGAAGACTATTGAGTGCTACGTTGATGACCTGGTCGTTAAGAGACGTGATAAAAACGACCACATTAAAGATCTGAAGACGATGTTCGATCTTATGAGGAGCCATCAGCTAAAAATAAACCCGACTAAATCCTTCCTCGGAATGTCGAGTGGTAAATTTCTTGGATTCGTCGTCACCACAAAGGGTATTCATATCGATCCTGATAAAGTGAAGGCGATTCATGAATTTCAACCTCCGAGAAATCTTAAAGAACTCAGAGGATTGTAGAGTCGATTGGCATATATCCGTCGGTTTATCTCAAACCTGTCCGAAAAATGTCAACCGTTCTCTAAACTCACAAAAAAGGGCGTGTCGTTCATTTGAGATGAAGCATGTCAGAAGGCGTTCGAAGATATTAAAACATATCTGGCAAACCCACCTATTCTCGTTGCACCGAAATCGGACAGACCGTTTTTGATTTATGTCAAAGCGACGAGCCATTCGTTAAGTGCGTTACTTGCACAAGACGACGATAACGGTCACGAACAAGCAGTATATTACCTGAGTCGCACACTGGTAGGAGCTGAATCTCGTTATCCAATGATCAAGAAGGAATGTCTTGCCCTGGTATTTGCAATCCAGAAAATGCGACATTATTTAGTTAGACAAAAAATTTATGTCATTTCCAACATAAACCCTATCAGAGTGTTCATGACCCAGCCGGCATCCATGAATTGGCGTTTAGCCAGATAGGCTTTACTCTTATCGCAATATGACTTGTACTTTAAACAACAAAAATCAGTTAAAGGACGAGCTATTTGCAATCTTCTGGCGGAAAATCCTACGAAGGATATGGTCGAGTTATACGACGATCTGCCAGATGAAACTCACGAAGTTAATACCACCTCACATCAACAAGTGTGGCAATTATACTTCGGTGGGGCGTCCCGCGCAACCAACGTGGCAAGTGCACCCGGATGTTCTAGAATATCCTCAGGAGTAGGGGTCGTTCTAGTTTCCCCGGAAAAGCATGTCTTTCCTAGAGCATATTTACTGACCAAACTGTGTTCTAATAATGTGGCCGAGTACAATGTATTGATAATCGGACTCAATTTTGCCAAAGAGCTGGGGGTCGAATACCTTAAAGCTTTTGGGGATTCTCAACTGGTAATTAATCAAATACGAGGAGAGTATGAAGTCAGAAATCGAGACCTGATTCCATACCACCAAGTGGCCATCGAGATGGCAAGCTCGTTTGAAGGATTTTTCATCGAGTACGTTCCACATCTCCAAAATGCGTATGCAGATGCATTGGCGGCATTGTCGGTATCCTTGGCTCAACCTCCCGAGATGGAGCAATTAATTACATTGAGGACCCACCAGCTTATTGTTCCAATCTATGATTCGAACGCTAAGGAAGCATACTCAACAGGAGTTGAACCCGAAGTTCGAGATTGGCGTTTTCCAATTATCGACTACGTCCTACATGATATATTGCCTGAAGATGTAAGAGAAAGGGAATCGATTCGGCGAAGAGCACCGAGATTTTATTACAACGCCACAGCGCAAATATTGTATCGACAATCATACGATGGTCTTTTACTCCGTTGTCTATCTGGCAAAGAAGCGGAACAAGTACTTAAAGAGGCGCATAATGGAATATGCGGTGCACATCAACCCGGTCCCAAACTCTGCGACCGACTTAGAAGAATCGGGTATTATTGGCCAACTATGGTAAAAGACGCAGTCGACTACGTACGACGATGTGAAGTGTGTCAGTTACACGCAAATTATATGCACCAGCCTCCTGAGTGTTTACACCCATCGGCAACATCACGGCCATTCGAAACTTGGGGCATGGATATCGTAGGTCCTATTTTCCCACCTTCGGTTAAAGGGGACCGTTTCATTTTGGCAATCACCGATTATTTCTCAAAATGGGCAGAAGCAGTTCCACTTAGAGAAGTAAAGACGAGTGATGTTATTAAGTTTATCAAACACCATATCATATATCGGTATGGTATTCCAAGACGAATAGTACACGATAACGGTCCTCAATTTGTCAGCAACGCATTCATCAAATTCTGCGATAAATTCGGGATTAAGGACGTTTCATCGACAGCTTATAATCCCACAGCTAACGGATTGGCCGAAGCTTTTAACAAGACCATCATCAAAATTCTGGCAAAATTGGTGAAAACCAATAAACGAGATTGGGACGAAAAACTCGGCGAAGCCCTATGGGCTTATCACACAACTGTCCGTACGCCAACCGGAACAACCCCATATGCCTTAACATATGGATGTGAAGCTGTTCTGCCACTGGAATACAGATTCCTTCCCTCCGTGTCGCTCTCGCAACGGGAATGACGACGGAAGAACATCATCAGAAACGTCTCGAAGAGTTAGAGATGTTAGATGAAAAGCACTTGGAAGCTCAACAACAGATCGAGTTTTATCAAGCAAGAATCTCTCGGGCTTTTGATAAAAGGGTCCGACGATGAAGTTTTAAAGAAGGAGATCTGGTTCTTGCTGTTCGAAGACCTATGATTCTCACTTCTAAGAACAAAGGAAAATTTGAACCTAAATGGGAAGGGCCGTTTGTGATAGAAACAGTCTATTCAAACGGTGCATATCGCCTGGTTACCCATGATGGCAGCAAATTAATGATGCCAATAAATGAAAAGTTCCTGAAAAAGTATTACCCGTAATACGTTCAGGATAACCTATGTAAAATGGGAAGTTCCTGAAAAATCCTATACGGGATATTTCAGGATAACCCAATATCAGTTGATTATCCTAAATGGAAACTGATCATGTGAATAGTCTATTCTTAATCATGATAAAAATGATTAAGATTCTCTTACCACTGTTGTTGAGATGAGATTTAATGACAGTTAATCTTTCCTCACGAAACCCTGTAATGCAATCATGGAAGGGGAAATTCGATGATTCGTAACTCCGCACCATGAAATCCCCACCGATCAGATCGACCAATGGTCATCGGTCTGTATCAGTCGACAAATTATTTCATGTCGAATTCTTATATTTGAAATCAAGATTTCCCACCGAGTAGTTCGTGCAAATCAACAAACTCATTGTTATTTGTACCCTACTCCTATTCATCACTTGGTCAAATCTTACTACAGTTAGGACCAAAGCCAAAATCCCCTCTCGATTCGTTCCATGAACGAGAGGTCCACAAATTGAGTGATCAAACCTTTAAACAGTTAGGATCATCTCAAAACCCCCACTTGGTCAAACCTTCCTACAGTTAGGACCAAACCCAAAATCCCCTCTCGATTCGTTCCATGAACGAGAGGTCCACAAACTGAATGATGAAACCTTATGACAGTTAGGATTATTCAAACCAATCCGGATTCTTCGAGTGGAGATCCCACTTTGAGTTTCCTTTGCACCAGGAGATAGAATATAAAATTCTTCCTCTCCGATTCTGGGTTTATCTCTACCAATAAACAAGAGACCAGGAGACGGAATATGAGATTATTCCCCTCTAATTCTGGGTTTATCTCTACCAACAAGCAAGAGACCAGGAGACGGAATATAAAATTATTCCCCTCCGATTCTGGGTTTATCTCTACCAACAAACAAGAGACCAGGAGAGGGAATATGAAATTATTCCCCTCCAATTCCGGGTTTATCACTACCAACAAACAAGAGACTGAGAGCTGGAATATCCAATTCCTTCTTCACAAACTTGGGTTCGTTTTCATACATAGAAAATGTTACATACTCACACTTTAAAATCCATGTCATTCACGCATGGGGGATGTTATCTCTATCCCTTATTAGAGATAAGTCTACATCTAACACATGTAGCCTACATATTCAATATTGTAGTTCAAAGTCTAAAAGAGTTTAAGTCTTTTAGCCCAACGTTATATGTGAAACGGACTTAGATAATTCACATACTAGCCCGATTCAAACGGTAATCGGTAAAGGCATATCAAATCCGTTGATGGCTGAGGGTTTGCCAAAAATCCTATAAGTATTATGGTTATTTATTCTAAACAAGAATGAGTAATCATAAAAAAATCTCAATGAGCAAAAGGCTTCGTTATATTGATCGAAAGCGTTCAAGCATAGATATAAAAATACATGTTCTTCAATTACAAAAGTTTATATTGACGAATCTGATCTTCTAGTTTTGAAAGCACTACCGCATAAGCCTGTTCAAGTTCAGCGGTCAGTTTAACTTTGAAGGCTTCTTCATCAACACTCTGAAGTTCGACGACTTCTCGTTCCTTCTCAGCAAGTCTCTTATCCTGAATATTCAATTGCTGAAACAGGTTTTCTTCAATTTGAGTTGTCTTCGTCAACTCGGACTCCAAAATTTCACGAGCATCCTTAGCTTTTGCAAGTTGTTCTTCTAGGCGGTCTATTTTTGCTTGGTTAGACTCTAAATCCCGTTGTAGATCGACCTTAGCCTGTGTTCTCTTGGCGACATGCACCCTAAGCTGATGATTGTGGACTCTTAGCTTTTGGAGCTCGGAGTTAGCAGATTTTTTAGAATCGCGCCACGCTTGCAACATGGAGTCCATGTGAGAGGCGATATAGGAGGGTACGCCTTTGGTGCGGAGATCCTTCAGAAGTTTAACATGTTGTTTCAAGTCAACCGAATAAGCGTTGATCGAATCAGCTAACTCACCATATCCTTCCTCTCTGATTTTCGATATGTAGTGAACAAGAGGCCTCTTAAAATTCTCAAAAGGTGATCCTTTGAAGAGAAAGCGATCGACCATGGTATTTAAAAAGGAGACAAAGCCTTGGAGATCAGAACAGATAACAGCTTTATCTGGATCTTTGTCAGCCAATAATGTTTGAATGCAGTCTGATAAGGAAGAAGAAGAAGTTGCGATGAGGAAAAATAAGTCAGTACAAGATATATATACATACATAAAAGCGATCTGAAGCAAACTAAATTTAATAGAAGAACCTTCAGCAGAACCCGGCTTGTCCAATGGGGGTAGTCTGGTCTCTTGAACAGTCAAAGCTGGTTCAGGAACAGTAGCTTCTGATGCACCAGCTATGCTAGAAGATTCTGTAATTTCAACCTCAGAAGACTTCGGGTCTAAGTCGAGGGATTTCTCAGGAGAAGATTCTGCAGACAAAAGAATCACAATAAATATAATAGAATATCGATCAGAAACTTGAAACGAATGAGGGTTAAAACTCACCAGTTCCAGGCACAATATCAGCCGACGTACCAACTTCTTCAGTTGGTCTCGCTTTTGTTACGACCGGGCTGATTTGAGGAGTGACGGTGACTTCTATCATCATGGGGTCCATAGGAGTAGCAGGTTGAGATTCAGGAATAGATGATTGAAGGTCAATTTCAGTTCCTGCCTATGATGAGTGATCACGATCCCCAGGTTGATCGTAAGTTCCAGCGATTATAGCTGTATCAGCTCTGGTAACTAGTCCTATAATTTGAACATTTACACGATTAATCAAGTAAGGAAATATATGATAAGGGGTTTGCAGAACAGAAACCTTACCCTCAGAAGAACCTGCTTCTGTTAAACCAGCTCCAACTGCTGATTCTATGGCTGCACCAGTGGCTCTCCCCGACAACAAATCGGAGATTTGCTGATGGTCGTCTTCTGAGATGTCCATATTAAAGTCAAGATCAGTAAAATCGTCGACTTTAGGGGTATAGGTAGTCTCTCCTTCAGGTGGTGCGTTCATTATGACATCTACAGGATGAATTGAGTCATAAATAATATATGAATCTAAATGAAGTTGTTCGAGATGAAGATTAACTTTACCTTCGTTGATCGGGACGGATTCATGAGCCTCACCACTGGCACCCACTTCTTTTAGTTTAACTAAAAGAATACAAAGCGCACAAGTCGTTAGAGGAGGTACATGTCCCGACTCATTCATTTCTTGGAATTCTCTTTTGAGTGTGGAGAGATCAGTACCTGAGTCTTGAGCCGGTAGGTTGATGTCTGAAGACGGTGGAACACCAGCTATTTCATCCCTCAGAGCATCCTACATCTGTTGAACGAAACTGGGCTCCTCAGTTTCCAGACCGCCAGGAGAAGCAGCATCAGCCCGAAATTCTCCCTCTTCATGACTCCCTGCAAGGATTGAGTATAAGATAAACCCGATAAGAGCAAATGGGTGAGAGTAAAGACGAATTTTTACCATGTTCTGCGGAAGAAGCACTATGATCAGACGTCTCCTCTACAGCAGGAAGATGAACACGCGGCTTAGAGGCGGATTTCTTTTGTCTTTTCAGTGGACGCGCTTGTAGGTGTGAATTTCTGATTTTCCCGAAAATGGGGGATTTCGTTTGTATTTATAAGGAAGCTTATTACAAACTAAATCAATCTGAATTACAACAGAAGCAGAGGGAAGGCCCTCCTTGTTTAATCGTAGGGACTTTAAGGTAGCTACAGGATGCTTCGCTCGGTGCTCGCGCCGAGTCTGCTTCCCTTGAACGGTTCGACCGAGGTTGCTGGAGAGCTTCAGTACTCAGTAGAAGCTCGAGGTGAAGGAGTTCGTCTCTTCTGGCTCGCCGGCGATCGGAGCTCGGAGCTAGGAGATGGCGCTATAATGCAGGGATATGCAAAAAGGCTTCTTCCTCCCTTGGTTGATCGATCGAGCTCTTGATCTATTGGCCGATTTTTCGATCCCTCCTTAAGGTTGCTGGAAGAAGCTCTTAAATGGGAAAGAGACAGTTTGACTACTCCTTGAATTATGGGATGTGACCATACACTGTTCAAAGACATCCTACTGTCCCTTTGTACAACAAGCGGTTGTTTGTGGGACGACATGTTGTGTTACGTCGTGTAGGAGTGGGAAAGTCCCTCCTCGTACTCGTGACAGCGGCTGCCAGACACTCGAGTGGGTCTGGCCAGTTCCTTGAGCGCCGGTGGCTCTGACCTTTTGCTTGGAGTGAGGTAAGCTGCATTTATGTGGATGCAGATGGCTCAGGCAACTATCCGCTCACTTGTGCGGCGAGGTACCGAGTGACCCTCCGGCGGTCCTGGGGCGTTGTGCCTCCTCTCCTCTCCCTATGTCTGAATAGGGGTGGGAGAATGGACGTCTCGCGTCAGAGCTAGCTCCAGATAGCTTGCGACGCGCCGACGGCTTCGGCTCTTCCTTTTGATGGGTGAGGTGACCCGCATTTATGAGTATGTAGGCCGGTCCGGCGTCTGTCTCGTTCGCTTGAATCGCGAGCGGCCGTCTGACGGACCTGAGACACTGTGCTCCCTTCCCTTGCATCGTGGGAAGCAGGGGAGGCTTGTCCCTGGAAACCCGGCCTTCGGCACATGAGGGCAGATTTGAGTACCTCCCTTGCAAGCGGATTCAGTTGGTGAAGGCGGATTCGCCTCGCTGGCGGACCCATGTGATTTGGCGTGTACGACCATTGTGGGGGCTCATGTGTTAGCGAATCCACTTAGTGGCTACAACAGGCTCTTCACCTAAGAGAGGGTGGTCCTGTTCTGCGGGCGAATTCGTTCGCTAATCCGCCGCGGTAATTTTTACCGTCTACAAGACCCCCTTCAAAGTTTTCAGACCAAAACCGACTTACGTGTGGTCTGGAATACTTTGAATAAAGAAGTTTTGGACCAGGTGCATTAGGATTTTTAGCAAACCCTCAGCTATCAACGGGTTTGATTTGCCTTTACCGATTACCGTTTGAATCGGGCTAGCCATACTATTCCTCTCAGTATGATGAGTTATCGAGTAGTTTCTCTTAGGCTCAGTGCTAAGATTTCCACTCTGACCCCTAGCCGTCTGGGGTGCGGGTCTAAACAAAATCACTTTGCTGGTTTCTAGATTTTGGGCGAATCGCCTGCTTCCCAAAGGTGGGTGAGTCGTGCAGGCGAAGTTAGGCTTTTGATGGCGAAATTCTGACTGACTTGCGGATTTCATTCAAGTTATCGCCGTTAAGACCTTTCTTTCGAGCGAAAGTAGGCCTAATGCACGCAGACCACGTGTCCCCCTGCGGGGCTTCGTGCCTTTCCGGCTAATGCGGCGTGGCATTATCATGATTTGCCAGTTTGACGTCTACTCAGTGCGCCTCGTTTTGATCGTGGCCGTGGTTTTCGAATCCAACCGTCGGATGTAACCGCCAATCTCGGTTCCTGATGCACCGAGGGTGATTCGGGCCGTCGAATTTGATCATGGCCACGTTTCTTGTCCGTTAGGGTTTTTGCCTCTCGAGGGCAATCGTGGCCACATGGATAACTCCGCCCTTTTAAACTCGCTGTTTTCCTCCTTTGGGGATTCAACGTGCTCTTGAATCTTGAAAAGAACTTTCAAGACAAGAATTCCCGCTCCATCTTTCCATGGCTCCAAGATCTAAGACGTACAAAGTGAGAGGCGCAGGCCCGGGACGTTACTCCGACCGTCTCTCCGCCGGCATGCCCGCCAGTGCTCCGGAGCCGCGCTCAGGTACGTCGATGGGTACGTTGGACGACCTCGTGTAGGTCTTAGGCGTCGGGTTTGGGGAGATGAGTGTTTCTCATTACCCTGGCATGCCGCCGCCCTTTGGTAGCTTCCTCGATTTGGGGCAAAATTAGCCCTATTTGCCTTCAGAGGGCGATTTATGCCTCTGCGGGCGAATTCAACCTCTAGCGGGAGGGAGGCGAACTCCCTTTTCGATAGGCGAGTTCGGCTCTTTCCTGTAAGATGGGAGTGTCGTCTGTACGAATAGACCTCGTTCGAAGTGGGTTCCCCCTTTCGATAGGTGATTTTGCTCGCCTCTGCTTGACGGGCGACTTTGCTCATATGGCGGATTTCGTCTTGATTGACTTTTTCTTTCTTGCATCGACTTTTTCCGATGAGGCTTTCCCGGAGGGTGTGGCCATTGGCCACGCCGGTGGTACGAACTACACGGCACCTCCTCGATTTCCCTCCTTGGCTCCGTTACCCGTGTTCACCGCCGATAAGCCAAATGGCTTGATAAAGAGGGTCACGGACGGCCACCACTTGACACTGCGCGAGTTGACAACCGACGCGGTACTGACAGATGATGCCAGGGCGGAGCTGCCGAAACCTTAGTTTTTGTTCGGCGATGCTGTGTCCGACCCTTCTGTCCTGTTACTCAAAGAGAGTATGTGGTTCCACACGGTAGAAGGGACTCATTACTACCTCCCCAGCATGTCGAGGGGGTTCTTGATCGTCGAGCTACGGTCTCTTGCGGTTCCTCGGGCGATGGCCTGGGAGTTGACCCCAACTCAAGATGGGGTCACCTGCGGCGTTTTCACGGGCTCTACAGCTGGATATGGAGTGGATGGCTCATGCAGGCGTGTGACGGGTCTGCGCCCTGGCTTACTGTCCGCTGAACCGCCCGTGGGGGAGTCGACAGCGGTGGCGGAGACCTTCCGTCACCGCTTCTTCCGAGTCGGAGGGAGCTTCCCCCCGAAGGATTTCAGAGCCCCAGGGTGGGTCTATTCTGCACCCGGCAGCGACACTTGGTGGTCCAAGATCACCGACCGTGTTCTGGCCGAAAATACCGACCTCAAGAACACAGAGCTGTATGTGGCCATCGAAGCCACTCGACATGGCCTGCGGATCAACGCTTCTCAGTTCCACAGTATCTTGGAACTGTATTGTGCGGAAAGCGGCATATTTTTCACCCCCAACGGTGAGCTTGGTATCACCCCTCACGAGATGTACGACGTGTCGGGGCTGCCCCTGGGGGACTTTCCTTACGAGGAGTATGTCCCCGATCAAGCTGAGATTGACCAGCTGTTAATCCATTCACCTTTGGCAGTTGAGACTCTGTGGGAGTTACTCTGCCACTACCACATCTGTCTCAGCATCTCAGCGGATCATAAGGGGAAGAAGAAGAGGACCCCGGGGATCAGCCACAAGAATTGGGCTGATTATCTGTTTCTGGGGAACAATGTCAAGGGGCAACCTGCTCTCCCGCTAGGCGAATGCGACCAATCTGAAGTGGAGGCGAGAACAGCCGAAGAGGGGAGCACCATAACTCTCGAACGTGACGAGAGCGGATTTAAATCTGGTACGGTCCTTCATTCTTTTCACCATCAGGCGAAGTCCCCCATATCTGGGAAGGCGTTGCTCGCGGGGTACCTCATGTTATGGTTGAAGAGGTGTGTAATCCCCACTCACTCCTTCGAAGCTCTTCTTGTGGAGGTCGTGTATCCGGCGGTTTGTTTAGCTCACGGGAAGTCTTACTCCCTGGTGTCGGCGACAATAGCGTGCATCCATCGGGGGCTTCGTACTCTGACGGTCCAATTCTGCCGTGTGTCGGTCCTTGACGAGAGGGAAGGAGAGGTTATCAGGACCCCCAATCCCAGGGTGGGGTTGCCGTACACCTATCTGATGGCGTGGTTTGTCTACCACTGTGAATGTTTGATGAGCGCCCCAGCGGCGCTCCAAGGCGACAAGTTCGTCCCCTTCGTCCAGCGTTTGGAGAGGTGCTCCTGGAAATGCAAGGACATCCCTGATGCGTGAAAGACGCTCTCCCACTTTGGGTATTACAATTTTTGTCGCTCCTTCCCTTATTTCAGCGGGGGCGGATATGGAGAATCCCTGAGGGATGCGCCGACGGCGGATCACTACACGGAGAGCACGAGCTCCCCCTCTTTGAAGGCTCAACGTTTGACTTTCTTGTCGAAATTCTTGGCCATTCGAGCTTGATAAAACTCAATGTGCTGTTGAGCTTCCAGTCTCTTGTCGTCCAACGCCTTGAGCTCTGCGAGTCGTAGTTGGTGATTTTCCTCGGCCGTCATCCCTGTTGCTAAGACGACGCGGAGGGATGGGATCTGAATTTCTAATGGCAATACTGCCTCACAGCCGTATACCAATGAATAGGGCGTGTGGCCAGTCGGTGTGCGAACCGTTGTACGATACGCCCACAAGCTTTCGCCAAGTTTTTCATTCCAATCGCGTTTGCTGGTCGATGTTAACTTGGTCAAGATTTTGATGATTGTTTTGTTGAAGGCCTCGGCCAAGCCATTTGCTGATGGGTTATAGGCCGTGGAAGAGAGGTTCTGCATTCGGAACTTGTCGCAGAACCTGGTGTGTAATCCCCACTCACTCCTTCGAAGCTCTTCCTGTGGAGGTCGTGTATCCGGCGGTTTGTTTAGCTCACGGGAAGTCTTACTCCCTGGTGTCGGCGACAATAGCGTGCATCCATCGGGGGCTTCGTACTCTGACGGTCCAATTCTGTCGTGTGTCGGTCCTTGACGAGGGGGAAGGAGAGGTTATCAGGACCCCCAATCCCAGGGTGGGGTTGCCGTACACCTATCTGATGGCGTGGTTTGTCTACCACTGTGAATGTTTGATGAGCGCCCCAGCGGCGCTCCAAGGCGACAAGTTCGTCCCCTTCGTCCAGCGTTTGGAGAGGTGCTCCTGGAAATGCAAGGACATCCCTGATGCGCGAAAGACGCTCTCCCACTTTGGGTATTACAATTTTTGTCGCTCCTTCCCTTATTTCAGCGGGGGCGGATATGGAGAATCCCTGAGGGATGCGCCGACGGCGGATCACTACACGGAGAGCACGAGCTCCCCCTCTTTGAAGGCTCAACGTTTGACTTTCTTGTCGAAATTCTTGGCCATTCGAGCTTGATAAAACTCAATGTGCTGTTGAGCTTCCAGTCGCTTGTCGTCCAACGCCTTGAGCTCTGCGAGTCGTAGTTGGTGATTTTCCTCGGCCGTCATCCCTGTTGCTAAGACGACGCGGAGGGATGGGATCTGAATTTCTAATGGCAATACGGCCTCACAGCCGTATACCAATGAATAGGACGTGTGGCCAGTCGGTGTGCGAACCGTTGTACGATACGCCCACAAGCTTTCGCCAAGTTTTTCATTCCAATCGCGTTTGCTGGTCGATGTTAACTTGGTCAAGATTTTGATGATTGTTTTGTTGAAGGCCTCGGCCAAGCCATTTGCTGATGGGTTATAGGCCGTGGAAGAGAGGTTCTGCATTCGGAACTTGTCGCAGAACCTGGTGAATGCATGGCTGACAAATTGCGTACCATTGTCATGAATGATACATCGTGGTACGCCGTATCGGTAAATGACATGGTGTTTGATGAACTTAATCACGTCATTAGTCTTGACTTTTCTCAAGGGGATGGCTTCGGCCCATTTAGAGAAGTAGTCAGTGATCGCGAGAATGAAGCGATGACCTCTTGCCGATGGAGGGGATATTGGTCCGACTATGTCTATCCCCCATGCCTCGAAAGGCCACGAAGCCTTTGTTGGGTGTAGGTCTTCAGGCGGCTGATGCATGTAGTTGGCGTGGACTTAGCACTCATGGTAGCGCTTTGCGCAGGCAACGGCGTCTTGAACCATCCCAGGCCAGAAGTAACATGTCCTTCGTAGGCGATCCCAAAGTTTGGGTCCGGGCTGGTGAGCTCCGCCAATGCCGTTGTGGGCCTCGCGTAGAGCCTCTTGCGCTTCTGCTTTTGAGAGACATCGAAGCAACAAGCCATCGTATGACCTTCGATACAACGTCTTGGTGGTCGAATCGTAGTAGAATCTCGTAGAACGTCTCCGGATAGACTCTCGCTCCTTTGCATCTTCGGGCAATATGTCGTATAGGACGTAATCGATGATCGGGAGACGCCAATCCTCAGTACTGGGCTGATCTGAGACTTGATGGGTGGCATTCGCTTCTGGAACGTCCTTCAATCGAAAGAGCTTTCTGCTTGCCACCGTGACCCATTGGGTTGTCCCGAATGGTTGAGCCAAGTTGGCCGCCAGGGAAGCGAGTGCATCAGCGTGTGTGTTCTTGGACCGTAGCACGTGCTCAATGCGGAAGCTCTCGAATGATTCCACTTGTCGGACAGCCGCCTTGTGGAGTGGGATCAGGTCTTCGTTCCTAACCTCGTATTCGCCGGTCATCTGCTTGACGATGAGCTGGGAATCGCCGTAAGCTTCGAGATGCTTTATTCCTAGCTCTTTGGCCAACTCAAGCCCAATGAGTAAGGCATTGTACTCGGCCACGTTGTTGGTGCATGGCTCTGTCAAAGAGAAGGCCCGGGGTAGCACGTGGTTGTGTGGGGAAGGGATGACTACCCCTACTCCAGCAACAATGGAGCCATCCGGGGCTGCGCGAGACGCACCGTCGAAGAACATCTGCCACGCCTCTGGTGACGAAGTTACGTTGCCCTCGGGCGGTTCATTTGGTAAATCTTCAAACAAGTCGGTCTTTGACCCCAGCGGATGACTGGCCATGAGGTCGCAGATGGCCTGTCCCTTGACGGATTTTTGTGGCATAAAGTGGATGTCATATTGAGAGAGGAGAAGAGCCCACCTAGCTAAGCGCCAATTCAACGCTGCCGGTTGCGTCATGAAGACCCGAATAGGGTTCATCCGGGAGATGACATGGATTGTCTGGCCAACCAGGTAGTGTCGTATTTTTTGGATAGCGAACACCAAGGCCAAACATTCTTTCTCGACCATCGGGTACCGTTGCTCGGCGCCTTGCAAGGTTCTACTCAGATAGTAGATGCCTTGCTTGTGGCCGGAGTCATCATTTTGTGCCAAGAGGGCACCCAAAGAGTGTTCCAGGGCGCGTATATAGATGAGGAATGGCCTCCCTGAGATTGGTGTGGCGAGGACAGGCGGATTCGATAGGTATGCCTTGATATCCTCGAAGGCCTTCTGGCAAGGCTCGTCCCATACGAAGGAGGTGCCTTTCTTCATAAGTTTGGAGAACGGCTGACATTTGCCCGAAAGATTTGAGATGAATCTCCGGACATAGGCCAATCGTCCCTGGATACCTCTTAATTCTTTGAGGTTCCGGGGTGGTCGAAGCTCTTGAATGGCTCGCACCTTGTCAGGGTCAATTTGAATCCCCTTCGTGGTGACGACGAAACCGAGGAACTTACCACTAGACATCCCTAGAAATGATTTAGTGGGATTCATCTTGAGTTGATGAGTCCTCATGAGTTCAAACATCGTCCACAAGTCTTGAAGGTGGTCGCCTTTGTGGTGACTCTTCACGACCAGATCGTCCACATAGCATTCCACTGTCTTTCGCAGGTGCTCTCGAAAGATCATGCTCATGGCGCGTTGATATGTTGCGCCGGCATTCTTGAGTCCAAAGGGCATGACCGTGTAACAATACACCCCCATGGGAGTTCTGAATGAGGTATGTTTTTCGTCCTCGGAGTGCATTTTGATTTGATTGTACCCCGAGAAACCGTCCATGAAGGACATCCTCTCGAATCCGCACGTGTTGTCAATGATGACATCCGTGATGGGCAGGGGAAATTCGTCTTTGGGGCATGCAGCATTGAGGTCCCTAAAGTCGATGCAGATGCAGATTTTACCGTTTTTCTTCAGCACTGGAACAATGTTAGCCACCCAATCGGGGTGCTGCTCCTCTCTGATGAAGCCGGACTCGATGAGTTTATTTACTTTGGCCTCGATCGCCTCCATGATCTGGGGGCGAAACCGTCTTTGCTGCTGCTTGACTGGCTTGGCATCTGGGCTGATGTTGAGGCGATGCGTGGCGACCCGCGGATCCAAGCCAGGCATGTCCTCGTAATTCCATGCGAAGACGTCGATGTATTCCCGTATGAGGGCAATGAGATCCTCTTTTTCTTGAGGAGGCAAGCTACCGCTCATGAATATGGGTTTGGGACTCTCGTCAGTGCCCATGTTCACCTGGAGGACTTCGTCTTCGGTGGGTGGCTCCCGTTGCTCGAAGCGACTGCTCCACTGGGCGTTAACATGGCGATCCCATGTCTCGTCATAGAGCGGAAGTTGTTCATCCGCCGCCATTTCGGCCGGATCCATTGTAGCCATGTTGACCGTGGGGTTATCGAACAGGTCCCTCACGCTGACATCCGAGTCCCATGCTGAGGTTACTGACGATTGATCCCCTGAACATGCGTAGTCGGAATCTTCGTTGACGTAGAAACACAAATCCGACGAGGAGGAGGAGTAGCCTAAGCCGCTCCTAGTCCTGTTGAAGTAATTTGAGGGTTTCCCCTTAGGTACGTAAGCAAGTCGAATGACCGTCTTGCGTCCCCGGCCGTAATTCAGGCCCTCTAAACGAGTGAGATCATACCCTATGTCGCTCATCATGCGTCTCGCAATTCGACTGTATTGCGAAAACTGGGGCGCGGGATCCTCGTCTTCAGACTCATCCCAGAGCGTGCGCAAGGGCTGATCGATCCAGCCGAAAATAATGTCTTTCCGATATTTACCTCGGGCTAGCACGACAAACACAGCTTGTGATGACTTGATCAGCTGCGCTTTGGCGATGCATGACGAGCATACCAGCAGATGCAGGGAAGGGTCTCGGTAGAGTTCCGACCATAGGTCGTTGGGCTCATCATCATCAGACGTAGGGCAAGACGACACATAAGCAAAGTTGGACTTTTCATTTATGGCAATCTTCTCCGCCTGAACGGCGTTGGTTATATGATGACTCTCATAACCAATTACAATTGACTCGAAGTCATTTAAGATTAGATTGTCGCCGTACTCAGGCTCGCTGTCCGCCTCGTTGCCGCTTTCCGGCTCCTCAACTGGCGGTTCGACGGGGTTCTGATACAGTAGGGAGTCTGTGAAGTAGTTCTCGACACCTTTGAAGGGTTGTCTGTCGGCCACTACAGTCCTCACACGTTCATAGTCGTCGACGTACTTCAAGCATTGGTGAAGGGTGGACGGGACTATTCCGTTGCCGTGGATCCACGGGCGTCCCAAGAGCACGTTGTAGGAGGGCTCGGCATCGATGACATAGCAGGTCACATCCGTCTTCATTTCGCCTATGCGGCACTTCAGGCGGATTTTGCCCAACGGTCGCGTCCCCATGGCGTTGAAGCCGAAAATAGTCGTGGTGGTCGAGGACAAGCGCTTTGGCGGTATCCCCAAGTGCTTGATCAATTTCAGAGGTACAATGCTTAACGCGGAGCCCGGGTCGACTTGGATCCGATCCACTCTCGCCGATCCGACGTATCCCGTGAAGTACAGCGGTCGATCGTGAGACGTGCTCTTGATGAGCATGTCTTCAGGGGTGAAAGTGATGCACGAAACTCGTCTCTCGGAGACTTGACAGCAGGTCGTACATTCTCGTTCCGCTTCTGCCTCCTTCGAGAAATGGGTGACGAACGCCTCTGAGTCGGCCAAAGCCTCTTGCAGGGCCTCGCGGGTAGACCTGGACAGCTGGAGGAGGTCATACATGGTGATTCGCGTAGGGATGCTTTTTAGCTGTGCGAGCACGTTGAACCGGAAAGGTTGGCGACTCAAGCTGGGTGCATCTGGATTGGGAGGAGTTGTTGCGGCTGGCCTCGCAGGAGGTCTTGCCGTGTTCTCCGCCCTCGCGGGATATTCCTTCGCGAACTCCTTTCCCGCTCTTGTGGCGAAGACGTTGGTGTCCTCCTCGGAATCGGTTAAAGCGGTCACCGCTATGTCATCTTTGTCTGGGGTGGCATAGATGACGTTGCAGTGTTTCCTCTTGTGGCTTCTTTCGAGGGCCTTGCAGTCTACTGTTCATCGTCGAGGAGGTCTGGATGAACCCACATTATCTGCCCTGATGGCAGGGTCTGCGGAACCAAGCCCCTCTCTCGCTGGTTGTGAGGATCGTCGTTGGTGATCTTCAAAACCGCTTTGGGGATAGGGACTACCGTCGCCGGAGCTTGGACCTCTAGGAGGTTTGTCCCAAAGCTCAAGGTGATCATGTTTGTGGTCACCTGCTTCTGGAACTTCTCCTTCTTCAGGACCCCCGCGTCGTAGAGGGCCTGGAGTTTGTCCTTGAGGACGTAGCACTTGGTGGTGTGGTGACCAAGGAATCTGTGATAAGCACAGTAAGTTGGGTCACCGGTTTTGTCCGCCTCCTCCGGCTTCGTGGCTTCTGGCAGTTTGATTCGACCACTCTTGAGCAGAGTATCGAACGTTGCCACCACCTGATCTTTTTTGAAGTCATACTGCCACGGGGGGCGCTGTTCAAATTGTCTGGGCTTTGGCCTCTGGGCAACCTTTGGCGCTGGGGCGGAATCGACCGCCATGATCTCCTTTCCTCTTGCTCGAGGGGGGTTCTTTGGCGCAGTCGGCTCCGCGGCCCCCTTCTTAGGCTGCGGTTCTTCGGCCTCGAGCCTTTTGATCATGTTTTCTACTTGTTCGCCTTGACGAACAAGCTCTTTCCACGTCCGGGTTTCCACCACGCCTATTTTGGATAGGATGTGGATGGATAGGTTGTTACGACACATCTCGATTAGTGTCGACTCGGAGACTTGGTCCCGGCAGTGAACTGATCGATTCCGAAATCTCTTTACGAAATCATTGACTGATTCCGACTTTCGTTGTTTTTCGGCCAGGAGGGTGGCCATCGATACTTCCGTATCGTCGTCAAAGAAGCGGGCTAAAAAGAGTCTTTCGACGTCGGCCCATGATTTGATAGAGCCGGGCTCCAGCTTGCGGAAACATTCAAAGGCCACCCCTTTGAGGGTGCCTATGAATAGTCGCGTAAGAATGGCGTCATTCCCCGTAAGGAACCCAGTTTGGGCCATGAAGTAGTAAATGTGCTGAGAGGGTGAGCCCTTGCCGTCGAATTACACCAAGCTGATTGGTTTGAACTTCGCCGGGTATGGGACTGTATCCCACTCAATGGGGTAGGGGCGAACCACCCCCAGCTTGTTCATGTTTTGCTGAAGTTTCAGCACGTTAAGCTGGTCCTGGAATTCATCGAACCTCTTGTCACGGGTGCCGTCCCCGGTGTGTGACGTCCCTAGCGACGTCTTGGAAGAGTAATCGGATTGTGGATTACTGTTGTCTTCCGTTTCCGTCGCAGGACGGCGGGGTGGTACCCACTCTCTATCCCCAGTTTGTCGGGGTAAGGGGCGTTGGGGTCGTTTCTTCTTCTTCTTCTTATTCAGAAGTTGCTCCATCATTTCTCGCAGAGAGTCGATGGTCGCTTGCTGTTCCTCCAGCTTTTGAGCCATCGTCTGCTCGTGCGTGAGCTTGGTCATGTGTACTCCCGCCGGCGTGCTTTGTCCCGAATGTGAGGTTTGGGACGTGGCAGCCGCCGAATGAACTTCGTCCTCGCCGTAGGAGGGAGGGACTAGGGTAGAGTAATCAAACCCGATGCTCGCTCCCTTGCGACTACGGGTTCGCTGGTATATGCCGCCTTGACTACGTCGGACGAACCGAGGATTGGGTCCCAGAATAGAATCTGAATCTGGGGTATCAGAGAATACCGCCTTACCCTTGTCCGTCATGTTGATTGTGGCGGACGGGAGCTCCAGATCGTCAGTAGCGCGCCTCTTTTGGTGACGACGCGTTCGACGGGAGGTCCTCCGTCGTGAAGCTTGTTGAGAAAGTCTCTCAAACACCGAAGGTTTCGCTGTTCCTAAGCATTGGCAGTCGGCGAGTACCGTGTGGATGAGCCTTTCGCAATGGCACTGAGGGTTTGCCTCATGCATAGTGCGCTTGCGAGTCAGATATTCTCGGAGATCCCCTGTGGGTAGTTGGTGACAACCCCCAGTATCAGAAGGATCGCTTGGGTGTGTACACGAGGGGCCTTTGGACGTATCCCCTGGTGCACGCTGGGCAGAGTGATGTGGTGCTGGAGTTAGGTAATCTCGCTTTGATGGGCGAGTCTTCGCGTCTAGGCGAACTCCAGCGCGCAGGCGAGTTTCAACCCTTCGTTTGAGCGAGTGGGCTCGTGAAGTGTCGCCTACTTTCTTGTCTTTGCGTTTATCCGCCAAAAGATTATGGCGAGGCTCGCCAGCCTTCAAGGATTCGCCCGTCCTGATGGGGCCCTTCGCTTGGGGTGGTTTACTCGCGTCAGGGATGTGACCTAAAAAGCGAAGTCCATCTGAGCGGGCGGCCTCCTCCTTCTCGGTTGGCGCTCCTGATTTGGAGGGTCTCCCGATTTTGGGCGGGTTGTCTTCTTTTTTCTCGCTTCTCAGGCCTGTATGGTAATTCAGGCCGTTGTGCGAAGCGGAGGTTTGGGTTTCTTGCCTGTCAAACATCTGCTGTTGTCGTTGGCCAGCTCTTCCAGCAGGGAGAGCATCTGCGCGGGCTGTGACAGCGTGGTTTGTGCCGGAGCGAACCGATGTCTCCGCGGTGACGGGTGTTACCGAGGGTCGTTTGGCGACCCATCTAGTAGACCATCCCTTCACACTCTCGATCTGGGACTTGGCCTCGAGAGTGTTTGGGGTGGGTTTCCCTGTCGAGACTCGGGTAGAGTCTTCTGAAGCGGGAGCTTTGACCGTCGGAGGTCGGCTCCTGTGCATGACTCTGTGGCGTTTGCGGGACGCTTCGCCACCGGAAGAGGAGGAAGACAAGTACTCTTCGTACTTGGCCTAGTCAAACTTGATCTCTAGGGACTCCACCGTTATCCCAACAGCGATCTTGTCAAACTGAGCTACCACCATTTCGTTTGAAGAAACAGCTTCTCCCACTGTGGTCGCCATCTTCTGTAGGTGTAAATTTCTGATTTTCCCGAAAATGGGGGATTTCGTTTGTATTTATAAGGAAGCTTATTACAAACTAAATCAATCTGAATTACAACAGAAGCAGAGGGAAGGCCCTCCTTGTTTAATCGTGGGGACTTTAAGGTAGCTACAGGATGCTTCGTTCGGTGCTCGCGCCGAGTCTGCTTCCCTTAGACGGTTCGACCGAGGTTGCTGGAGAGCTTCAGTACTCAGTAGAAGCTCGAGGTGAAGGAGTTCGTCTCTTCTGGCTCGCCGGCGATCGGAGCTCGGAGCTAGGAGATGGCGCTATAATGCAGGGATATGCAAAAAGGCTTCTTCCTCCCTTGGTTGATCGATCGAGCTCTTGATCTATTGGCCGATTTTTTGATCCCTCCTTAAGGTTGCTGGAAGAAGCTCTTAAATAGGAAAGAGACAGTTTGACTGCTCCTTGAATTATGGGATGTGACCATACACTGTTCAAAGACATCCTACTGTCCCTTTGTACAACAAGCGGTTGTTTGTGGGACGACATATTGTGTTACGTCGTGTAGGAGTGGGAAAGTCCCTCCTCGTACTCGTGACAGCGGCTGCCAGACACTCGAGTGGGTCTGGCCAGTTCCTTGAGCGCCGGTGGCTCTGACCTTTTGCTTGGAGTGAGGTAAGCTGCATTTATGTGGACGCAGATGGCTTTGGCAACTGTCCGCTCACTTGTGCGGCGAGGTACCGAGTGACCCTCCGACGGTCTTGGGGCGTTGTGCCTCCTCTGCTCTCCCTATGTCTGAATAGGGGTGGGAGAATGGACGTCTCGCGTCAGAGCTAGCTCCAGATTGCTTGCGGTGCGCCGACGGCTTCGGCTCTTCGTTTTGATGGGTGAGGTGACCCGCATTTATGAGTATGCAGGCCAGTCCGGCGTCTGTCTCGTTCTCTTGAATCACGGGCGGCCGTCTGACGGTCCTGAGACACTGTGCTCCCTTCCCTTGCATCGTGGGAAGCAGGGGAGGCTTGTCCCTGGAAACCCGGCCTTCGGCACATGAGGGCGGATTTGAGTACCTCCCTTGCAAGCGGATTCAGTTGGTGAAGGCGGATTCGCCTCGCTGGCGAACCCATGTGATTTGGCGTGTGCGACCACTGTGGGGGCTGGTGTGTCAGCGAATCCACTTAGTGCTACAGCAGGCTCTTCACCTAAGAGAGGGTGGTCCTGTTCTGCGGGCGAATTCGTTTGCTAATCCGCAGCGGTAATTTTTACCGTCTACAGCGCTTCATCCTTGACTCCAGATCCTTCATGACGATGCTTAGTGCGTAATTCAGTTATGGGAGGGATCTGAGTTTGAGCTTGAGCGGGAGGTCGAGATCTTTGCCGAAGAGTAAGAGGCACTGTATCTTCCTCATCCTCTTCATCACCACTAAGGACTTCCACTGTCATCCGATTGGGGTGAGTCATAACAACTCTTTCTCTCTCTCTTCTCGAAGCATCTGGTGGTTGAGTAGGCGCGGTAGACAGACGCACAAGTCCCCTCTTAAAGAATGAATCAGGGAGACCAGCTATTTCATCAGAACTCGAGTCGGTCTCGCCCGCCTCCTCAGAAGTCTCCGTTTCCTCGGAGTCAAATTCTTCTTCGCTACTAGTTGAGCGGGCCGGTTCTTTTCCTTTCCTCGATGATTCGGCAGCCTCTTTCTTTTAGGGCGAAGTCATAACTTCATGGGTCGCTCTTCTTGAGGGCCGCGGGGCTGTCTCTTCGTCTAAGTCCGGCATTCTCCTATATCGGGTGACGATATTGGCAGCGAGCAACCACTTACAAAATAAGAATGTCATCCGTAGAGGCGGCGCTTCCAAAGGAAGATCGAACTCGGCGCTTGTGCAGCCAGCGATACTCCAGAACCAAGCTCTCGCTCCGTCGATAAGTCCTCCACGAAAGCTAAGATGACGATTCGGGTTACCGACGTATATTTGATCATAGCCGAATTGACGAGCAAATCGACATGGAAGATAGGGTTCAATGAGACAAGTATCTCTCACCCTGAAAAATAGATATCCAGGTCGAATGTTCATCAACCACCTAAAGCACCCGACATCCAAGATAGTACGATTCTGCCTTGGGTCTTCAGCATCCAATAAAGTCGTGTTGTATGTGCCGGAGAACTGAGGGAAGCAGGGGAAGAACTCCCAACACTTATGAATTTTGAACTGCCTAGTGATATCCGCCCATCGATGCTTGACCCATTTACAACCCTCAAGGGTCTACAATAGAGGAAGACTAGGATCCACCACTTCAGGAGCCTCCATCAAATCTGGCCGATGAAGTACCAACCAGGTCATCAGGTAGGTATATGGTAATTCCAACTTCGGAGCGGATATACTGGCAGAGGGTTTCTTCTTCTCTTGAAGGAATGCATTGACTAGTTGCCGTAATCCACTGTGAGTAGCGGCCATCATAGCAGGAAGCAAAGATAATTTGCGACCCGTAACTAGCTAGACAGCCGGGTATAATATTCCATCAGCATGGCATCAGAAGATTGATGGGGAACCACGCACCTCTTCAACCATAAGGCCAAGAAGCCAGCCAGCAGGGTGATAGGAGTAATTGGAACACCAGCTTGCTACAGATAAGAACGGAATTTAGTACCATGCGGAAATCCGTCTTCTGAGTGAGAGGTGTAAGTCTGTGCATTTGTTTTCTCTAACAGCCGATTGATTTCACCCGGGCTCAAAGGAGATAATCCACGTACATCTTCCGAACGGTTGTCCAAGTTCTTGAACAGATAATCGGCGAACTGTTTTAAGCTAATTTGGGGAGATTGCTTCCTAGATTTGATCTCCATCTCGGCCATGGCTATGTGGTAATGGCAGGTCAATTCCCATAAAGTGTCATGGGTTACAGTTGACCGATCTTTCATCTTGTTCAGCTGATTAGTGGTTGGGAAGAACTCTTGATATGGAACATCGCCTATGGGCAGACCAGACACTTTCATCATATCGTGCAATGGCAACCCGAGCTCCTCATTCTTGGTGAAGAATGTATTAGTGTTAGGGTTATAGGTCTCAAACAAACAAAGAAAATGACATACACTAATCTACAGACCATACATAGTGGCACGAATCGGGATTTCCAACCCTAATGCTGCTAACTCTCGCCCCCAGCGGTTTAATACATATCGAGTCATTCTGGTCCACCATTTGTCTCCAAAATAATGGACCCATCCATAACATCTGAAGTTCTCGTAGGGTAATTTCTTCCCCGCTGCTGCTAACCTGTTCTTCACAGTATTGGCTTCTGCAACCGTCTCATTCTGAGGGATATTATCCTGGCCTAGGATACCTGGATGTAATCCTCGTATAGAAGCTCTCTCACTGGAACCTGGGGTGGCCTCCTTCCCAATGAAACCACAGTGGATGCGTTCATGGTTTTCGGTTAACCTCCAGAACATTTCGCGTCCAATGGATAAGTTTCTGAACTGTAAAAGCGAATGTTCCCGAGGAATCCAGGGCAAATACAGAAATAACGAGCCACTCTCATACAACCATTGTCCAGGCCTGCAGAATGCGATCTCCGGATCCTTTATGGAGTCACCAAATAAAAAGTCCGGCTTCCTTATGCATTGGTTTTCATCTCGCTCTGAAATCAAAGTGTTGTCCGTGATTAGTCGTTGCAGAATACGGTAACTACCACGCTGAATCAGTTCCCTGGCTCCTTCACTATAATCTGACTTAAATTGGGGAGCGGACACTATTAACGGTAACCCCTCATAATAAGAATGAGTAGCGCTGCTCTGACCCGTAACTTCATCAATGGTGAAGATCGTGGAAGGGAAATGGACTGATAAAATAAATACACATAAATCGAGTAAGGATGGTCCTAAAATTTTAGAGAAAGCGGTATATCTTACTCTATAAGATATAGTCGCTATCTCATAACAGGTGTGACGATTTTCCATCAACCACATGTATAAAGGAGATATGCGTTACTATGCATGGGCATTATAACGGCATACCAAAACCTTTCAACACATGTGGGATGATATAAAATCGCCCCAGTGTGTTCTGAAGTGCGTTTTGTCTAAGCAAAACAAACACTTTTAAGCGTCGATCCCCTCAAAGGAGGATACCGGCTCTTCTCGAGGGTATCTCAAAGGATACAAACGAGGATCTGCATACAAATACAGTATTGTACATATGAAATTGACAAAATACTGTATGTAAATCGATGAAAGGATGAGAAACATACCCCCATGTGAAGCGGCAACGGGAGCAGCCCCCTCAGGAGACTGAATAGTCTAACGGCCTCGGGGAACTCGAGCTCTACGCGGCGACATGACGAATATATGATCTACAGTAAAATCCAACGAGAAAGTTACGATTTTGAACGTGAACTTGAACAAAATATCATGAAATATAACTTAAACAGTGCATGCAAGATCACAATTGAAGAAAATCAAAATTTGGAAAAAAGAAGAGGCGAACAAACCTTTCACAAATCCAAGTGGAATCTCCCCAAACAAAGGCACCACACAAATCAAAAACAAAGAAGGCAAGGGGAAGTCGAAAACTGCAAGAAATCTCCAAGAAATCGCCAGGAAATCGCCCAAAAAATCGCTGCAGAATCGACGTAAAAAACCCTAGAAAACCCAAGTCCGACTTTATATACTCGCTGTCTCGCTGAGCGAGACAGTAAACTCTGTCTCGCACGGCGAGACAGCAAACCCTGTCTCGCACGGCGAGAGAGCAAACCCTGTCTCGCACGGCGAGACAGCATATACTATCTCGCAGCATGAGACAGCGGACTTTCTCTTAGTCAAAAGCCAAATGTGGTATGCATGAATACTCTAATGGGTACACGAGTCTAAACTGTTTTTCCCTATCCTCAATAGGAAGTTTCTGGAGAATATTAATCTGAATATTCTTA
This sequence comes from Asparagus kiusianus, assembly GCA_022839385.1. Classification (NCBI taxonomy): domain Eukaryota; kingdom Viridiplantae; phylum Streptophyta; class Magnoliopsida; order Asparagales; family Asparagaceae; genus Asparagus; species Asparagus kiusianus. The sequence continues at coordinate 98,217 of BQKN01066966.1, read as the reverse complement.
AGGATAACCTGATGAGTTCTCAATGGATGTATCAATTCAGTGATAAAAACTGAACCTACAAGAACAAATACCAGCTTCGATTCAAGATATCGACAACGGTCAAGCGATAAACGTGACGCCGGGAAAACATTAGCTATTCTACAAAGAACTAAATAGACTAAAAGAAGAAGAGATCAAGAGTTGAAGCCATTTACAAGTCCTTCTATACGATCTACTCAACCAACCATTGAAGGGATCATAAGTAATATCTATCTTATCCAAAGTATCCTAGACTACTCTATAAAAGAATGAGTCTGAAATACTTTGGAGGGGGTATCTGTAGGCGTCAAAAAATGCTAATAGATATCCAAACATGAAGAAGATCATCCAAAAATCACATCATACTGTCTTAGAAAAAAATCAAGACAGATATGAACTGTCTCGCCAGTGAGACAGTGTTTACTGTCTCGCCAGCGAGACAGACTTTGCTGTCTCGCCAGCGAGACAGACTTTGCTGTCTCGCCAGCGAGACAGTGTTTGCTGTCTCGCCAGCGAGACAGTGTTGAAATGGTTGAAACCGCCTTGATAACTGCCCTACACGTGTCCATTAACTGCCAAGGGACGTGGGAAACAACGTGGGCGAAAATCACGTGAATAACTGCCAAAATAACGGAGTTTGAAACGTGGGAAGGCAGTTACAGCGAGAAAATGCCAAGAATATTCGCTTTCCGAGATAGTATTTACTGTCTCGCTGGGCGAGACAGCAAATTTACTGTCTCGCTGGGCGAGACAGCAAACACTGTCTCGGCCAGCGAGACAGTAAACACTGTCTCACCGTACTAATTCTGTCTTTTGTTGAGTTTTGTTAGTTATGAAACCCAGAGGCTATAAATACCCCCCTAGGGTCATTTCTGACGAGGATCGAGCATTTGTTAGAGCAATCCAGAGCAGAGAGAGCAGAGATTTGAGTTCTTGAAGCAATTCCTTGAGTTCGAGCTTTGACTTGATCTTAAGAAGAACGACTATCTTACTTTGATAAGATCTTCGTTTCAAATTCTCACTTCGATAAACGAAGGAAGAATCATTAAGCCCCCTCTTCACGATCTGTGATTCGGCGGTCCACGAGCTAACGCGCTCCCGGCACAGGCAAAGTCCCACAAAAACAGTAGTTGATAAACAGCTATTGTGTTATTTTCTCAAAAGTTATAATTTTCGCTTTGTTGTGTAAAAGAAGTCTTATAAAAAGACTATCTCTTTGAATTTGTTGTAATCAAAAGAAGATATAATGAATTCGACAACAAAACAGACTTTTGACGAAAACAGGTGAGTGCGTGGGCTACTTGGAGGTGGCTGATGAGGGCACGTGCCACTTGGAGGTGGTCGGTAAGCACGCGTGCGGGCCACTTGGAGGTGGCCGGTGAGAACGCGGGTCACTTTAAGGTGGCCGGTGAATGTGCAGGCCACTTAGAGATGGCCAGTGAGCATGCGGACCACTTAGAGGTGGCAGATGAGCACGTGGGCCACTTGGAGGTGGTCGGTGAACAGGCTGGCCATTTGGACTTGAACGGTGAACATGCATTCCCTTTCTTTGTCGTTCTGGTGGCTTGTTGCTACGTCATCAACGGTTCGCCGCTATGTTATCTCGACGGCTCGTCGCCACGTTATCTGACGGCTCGTCGCTTGATGGCTCATCGTCTCGAGCTGTGTTCGGGGACCTATATGCAATTTTTAATGCCTACAGCATTGTATTGTGACCACTTGATCCAATTTGAGCAATTTGAAAGAGATATTAGGTTCAATTAGTGCGTGTCTGGTGACCATGCACCTTGATTTACATGTGTCGCCAATATTCCAAGTCAATGAGTTGAGTGGGCATTGTTTGTGATCAGACAATTGAGAGAAAGCTCAAATCATGTCAGTGATGTCTTGTCGTATGTATGACATATAGGATCTGGACATGTAGAGTAGTTCTATGCCTAGCTTTGCTTGGTCTGCTAACTAAACTAAGTAGCATCCGAGTCACATGAGATCTATCCTAAAAGATGACCTCACTAATCGAGTCGATCTTGCTGAGGTCTATCCTAAAAGATGACGTCTCTGGATTAGTCTTTGACAAAAGCCTAAGTCTGAGTTGAATGGAATATCTGAGACAATCTTTGATCTTTGGCTTCTTCACTCCTCTCAACTTTCCTACTTTGTATGATACGGTTAGACATCTCTTAGGGTTCAATATTAAGTACCGTTCATGATAGTCTATATTCCAAATAATGACGAAGATGTTAATGAGGAGAATGAACCAATTGGATCATCTGATGATGTTTAGCAAAGCTTCTCCTACCTACATAATATCATGATTAATATGACTGATCTAGTTACTCAGGTCAGCATTTTGATTCTAATCACATATGGAGACTCTTGGTCAAATGTGGTGAACAAAGTCAAGGATCAATGGACGAAAGCAAACAATTTTAAATATAGTTAGGACAATGCAAACATCATCCCGTGCAAATAGGGGTATCCAAAAAGCCCGGGCCCGGTGTCCGGCCCGGCCCCGGCCCGGACGTGCCCGGACCCGGGCCCGGCCCGGGCCCGGAAACCCGGGCCAAAACCGGGTCCGGGCCCGGGTCCGGGTCCGGTCTTTGGCGCCCGGCCCGGGCCCGGCCCGGGCCCGGAATAGTAAATTTTTTTTTAATTTTTAAATTTTTATGTGTCATATATGTATATATATCTCTATAATATTTATATATAATATATATATATATATAATATATTTTTATATATGTATAAGTATATATATATATGTATTAATATATAATTATATATAACTATTCTCTCTCTAGTCTCTTATATATGTATAATATATATATATTCTCTCTCTCTCTCTCTCAATATATATAGAAGTATACTCTCTCTTATATATATATAATATATGTATAAGTATATAGAAGTATACTCTCTTATATATATATATAATATATGTATAAGTATATATAAGTATACTTTCTCTTATATAAGTGTATATTAATATATATGTATAACTGTATAAGTATACTCTCTCTTGTATATGTATGTGTATACTCTCTATGTATAGGTATATATAAGTATATTCTCTCTTATATAAGTATATATGTATAAGTATACTCTCTCTTATATATGTATAATATATGTATGTATGTATATACACACACACACTCTCTCTCTCTCATATATATATGTACATATATTCTATACTCTCTCTCTCTCTCTCTCTCTCTCTCTCTCTCTCTCTCTCTCTCTTAGTATATAAGTATACTCTCTCTCTCTTATATATGTATAATGTATGTATAAGTATATACAAGTATACTCTCTCTTATATATGTATGAGTATATATAAATATACTTATATGTGTATATTATAGAATTAAAGTTATAAATATATAATTTATATTTTTATATATTTATGTATAATACAATTTGTTTATATAATTTCTATAAGTATTTACAATTTGTTTATGTATAATATATTTATATATGTGTGTATATATATGTATACATATACATATATTGAATTACATGAATACTTTGAGCTACTTAGTCTAGTGGTAAAATTTAGGAGTTTAGAGTGGAGGTTAGTGGTTCAAATCCTAGTCACAACATATATATTTAGGAGTCTTTGATTGGACCTTGGGCCTTGGGACTCTTTGAATTCTACAATTATTTTTAATTTTGTTTGTTCCTATAAATTCTATAATTATTTTATATTATTTTAATTTCTATAACTTTTAATATTTGTAATTAAATAATTATAGTTGATTAATAATATGTTTTTATCAAAAATATGTTTATTTTTTTGATTTAGATTTTTGTAAAAAGCGAAAAAAATAAAAAAAATAAAAAAACAAAAAAAACCGGGCCGGCCCGGTTTGGCCCGGGCCCGGGCCCGGGCCCGGGTCCGGGTTTGGGTTTTGCCCGGCCCGGGCCCGGTTTTCCGGACCGGGCCCGGTTTTCCGGACCGGGCCGGGCCGGCCCGGCCCGGATGGACACCCCTACGTGCAAAGCATAAAGAGCAAGTTGCAAGATATGAACTAAACCTTTAAAAAATTTCTATAAAAATTTAATTGCAAGTAAGTATTTAATATTTATAAGCATGTACATATTTCTTATTTTGCATTTGATAATTCAATTATATAGATGAAGAATTATAGGTTCTTTGATGAATCACGTGATCAATCACGATCTACCACAAGCAAGCTTAGGTCGTCCTCAAGAGATCTATCTAGCATTTTCTCCTCATATAATAGTAATTATTCAATATTTTTAGATTATTCAAAATTATTATTCTTTTTGTGCTTGTGCTAATTATTTTCTTTTATTTTTTAGATGATATTTCGTTATCAGATCGTCTTCGGGACACATCACTAGCACTGTCACCTCATATAGATACTCATAATTCAATATTTTTTAAATATTAAAATTTTATTATTCATGATATATGTTTGTATTAATATTTTTTATTTTGTAGATGATATTTTAGGCTCAGGTTATTCAACACCCGAACCATCTAAAATGCTGCCAGCACCATCTTGCTATGTAGATATTGAGTAGTTAAAATTTTCATGATGATAAGTGTTTTTTTTGTATTGATTATCTTCTTTAATTATGTATATGCTTGATGGATACCTCATTTTTGGTTCATGCTATGGGGGCCGAGTTATGACCCAAAAATCTAGACATTGGCCATCTATCATTGCCTACAGATTTGATACTTTCCAAATTTTACGGTATCAAGAATTACCTACTTGCATTAAAAAAAACTAGAGGACTTGAAGCCTATGGTACATGCTAGAAAAGATGTTGAAATCGCAAAGAAAAATAGATTGGTCAATTTATAATTAATAATTTCCTTGTATACAATCTTATTTTTACACTACATCCTATATTTTCATATTAGTGTCATCATAGGTGCAAAGTTTGATCCCACTGGATTGGGAGGATTTGGTGAGAGCAAGCCTGATATTCATGTTGTGATAAATGGTTTTTCTATTATAGTGTGAGATTTTAGAATGTAATTTATATATTAGTTGGATTTGATATTAGAATTGAATGTAATATTGGTTCGAATGGAATTGGTTGGATGTGACATTAAATTCATATTGGATTGTGATTATATTAGATGAAAATATGATGTACAGATGATAATCCTAAACGGATATCCGTTTAGGGTATTTTCTATATATGATGTCCTTTCTAGACAGAATTCCATCAAAAATGGTTTATATTAGATGGAAACATCCTAGGCGAACATCCTAGATAGAATTATGGGATGACCATTCTAGACGGAATTGTATCCATTTTATATTCCGTCTACGATGTGTCGTTTTCTACGAGTGATAAATGATGTTTAGATTGTTAGACCCTAGAGGGGGGGTGATTAGGATCTTATGCTAATCTAATCCGATTTTATACCAATTAAAATTAATTAACAAGTTATCCTAGC
>BQKN01066966.1:73727-87762 GCA_022839385.1 Asparagus kiusianus | reverse complement strand
TTAAACATCATCTAAACAAGAAGGCCAACATAGATTAATTACATTCCGATATCCTAGTATAATATAACTACATGGGAAACCTGAGGTTTTAGAATTTATAAGAGTAACCCTGAGTTTAATGGCCGAGTGAAAGTCTTAATGGAGCTTAACTTTGCACATGAAAAGACAAAAATGTCCTTCCGTAAAAGCATAATTTTCTTAGCATTTTGGCTGGACTAATAAGGAAGTTTATAGATTTGATGGACTAATATATGGAATAATTGAAGTTTTGAGGGACTAGTATCTAAATAACCCTTCTACAGAAATTACCAAAATAAATATTTATTCCTTTACTTTGGCGACTCTTTATTTTGCCTTTTCACCGCTCTAGTGTTAGATCTGAATATCTGAGATCTAATCCATAAAACCATGATTAATTCAAAGAGAATAACAACAACAATGAGAGCAGAAACTTATACCTGAATCCATTGTTTGGATTTGCACGGATCTGAATTAGGGTTTGATCTTCTAATTTTGAGGGTCTCTCCTTAAGATGGGGATTAAGAGAATAGAGAATATAACCCTAGATTAGGGACCATAACCCCTTATTTATAGTTATTGTACTTTTATAATTTGGCCCATCAAATTATAATTACAACCTGGTATCTGTACATTTAGCCCATGACATATTTAAATGCCCATTGACCCAATTACCTAATTGATCATTTTATGCATGTCAACTGAAAGATAGTAACACACACTGATATAACATATGTGCCCATAAATAGATTTAATTAGATTTAAATCTAACAATATCCTACTTGGGCACCATATATTTCCTTAAAGTGTGTATAACCTTATAAGCTCAAAAATTGCTATCATAGATAGGGTATTTTCGAACAATCTCGTCCATTGATAATATCAATATAGGATCAAAGCGGCCTTTGTCACATTTATCATGACTCAACACATCAATGGTCATATATACCAATATAATCAAACAACATAGATCAATCATGAATGTGCAACATGAAAATTACATGCTATATGATCAGTACATGTCTATTTTCAACTAGTCCTACTTTAAACTTTAGTGATGTCAACCTCAACATTATGTACCCGAGTGTATGAACTAAAAAAACTTTATTCTGATCAGACAATACAACCTAACATAAAGCACCACAATTATAAACTCCCACTAAATCATGATATCCTCAAATAATACCACACCCATATGAGCAGTATGCTCATGAAAGACCTTAGGTGGTAATCCTATAGTAAGAGGATCAGCCATTATGGAGTCTGTCCCAATGTACTCTATGGATATTTGTCCACTCTGTACCCTTTCTTTCACAACTAGGAACTTAATGTCAATATGTTTTAACGTAGTTGAGCTCCTGTTATTATTAGAATACATTACTACAGATTTATTATTATAATATAACATTAGTGGTATTTCCACATTTTCTAGAATGTGTAGTCTCGTGATAAAATTTCGCAGCCATATACCCTGATTGGATGTCTCATAGCAAGCTACAAAATTTTCTGCCATAGTGAAGGAAGCTACGAGTGTTGTTTAACACTTTTCCATGATATAGCTCCTCCTGCTAAGATATAAATGTAGCCTGATGTAGACTTTCTACTATATTAGCATCCAGCAAAATCAGAGTCCGAATACCCAATGACCTTCAACTGTTCTGATTTTCTGTATGTAAGCATATAATTTTTTGTTTTCTAAAGATAGCTCATAACCCTTTTGACTACTATCCAATGATTCATACCAGGGTTGCTTAAGTATCTGCCTAACATCCCAATAATGTACGCAATATCCGGACGCGTACATACATGAGCATACATTAGACTTCCTACAGCCGAAGCATAAGGAATCTTCTACATTTCCTGAATTTCAAGGTTGCCTTTAGGACACTGATTGAGACTGAACTTGTCTCCTTTAGCAACAGGGGTGTCTCTTAGTCTGCAGTGTTGCATGTCAAACCTTTTAAGTTCTTTATCGATATAGCTCTCTGGTGATAATCCAAGTATACCTTGAGAACGATCTCGATGTATCTGGATTCCTAATATAAAAGAGGCATCCCTAAGATCTTTCATCTCAAAATTCTTTGATAGAATCTCTTGGTTTCTTTCAATATGCCTAGATCATTAGTGGCAAGCAATATATCATCAACATATAGAACTGTTCGCGGTGAAAGTTGCCTTCATTGAATTCATTGCTTTCTCAAGTAACAGTTTATCGATTACAAAAGATCCGGTCTTTTTATAAGATCTGGTTACAACGAAATCAAAGAAAAATAAAAATTACAACTTTCCTTATTTGTCGAACAAATCGCAAGATCCTGTTTTGCGGTCTCTTGCTTTTGTGGGTTCTTTGCCTGCGCCGGGGTTAATCCGTGGACCACCGTACGATCTAGATCCGGTCGGATCTACACAATATAACTGGTATTATTTCACCAAGAAAATAATAGCCGGGGGGATTAGTTCACCAAGGAAAAAATCGCCCGAAGTAATCGAAATCGACCAAGCGAAATCGATACTCTTCTCGGGATCAAAGACCAAGCTTTGATCCGGAGGATAACTGTGTAAATCTGAGATCCGATCCCTCTCGAACTCCTGCCTTATTTAGCGTGGACGATCGCCGAGCACCGGATCTGAAAGAGCAAGTCTTCAAAGCTTCAAATCTCTAAGGTTCAGATCTCAATTCAGCAGAGCTTCGCCTTCAAAAATTCCAAACCTTGAAAAATAAGCCATCCCCTCTCTATTTATAGGCTTCTGAAAGCGGATCTGGGCCCAGATCTGCCCGTGGCTCGGCCAGGTGGCTCGGCCACTTGGGTGGCTCGGCCACCGAGCCACCACAAGGTGGCTCGGCTGGCCACCCAAGTGGCTCGGCCGCCGAGCCACCCTATGGGTGGCTCGGTGGCCGCCGAGCCACCCTATGGGTGGCTCGGTGGCCGCCGAGCCACCTCAAGGTGGCTCGGTGAGCCACCAAGGTGGCTCAACCGAGCCACCATTTGGTGGCTCGGCCACCGACCCACCTTGTGGTGGCTCGGCTATGGCCGAGCTCTCCCGGGTGTTCGCCGTTGCGTCGGTTGTCTGGTCTCGCGGTTTATCGGTTTATCCGAGCTTCGTCGTTGATCTGAATTCTGATTTGGTAGTATGGATCCTGATTTGGCAGTAAATCCGCTTCGGTGTTCGAGTTCGAATCCGTTCTATAGTTGGATGACTCGTTGACTCACCAAACCGTTAGCTTGATTCCGCATGCGAGTGGATTTATTCCGTTGTTTGCGTGCGGTTCGTTAGCCTCGTAGCCTCGTTAATCCGTTTCGTTGCGTCTCACTTGGCTTCGGTGTTGTGGTTTAACGATCATTCTTGGATTCATCGCCCGATGGTTCGTTGGTTTGTCGAATCACCGTGTCGAGCTGTGTTAAGGGACCTATAAGCAGTTTTATACGCCTACAAGAACCAGAAAAATAAACTTACTCCCACTGAACTTGTGATATACCTGTTTTCGCCGAAAGTTGTTTTCATTGCAGATTCCATTTAAACTTTAATCGTTTACAGGAGATTACAATGAAAAATAAACAAAAATTACAACCTTCGAGAAAATAACACAATAGTCGTTTATCAACTACTACTTTTGTGGGACTTTGCCTGTGTCAGGAGCGCTTTAGCTCGTGGACCACCGAATCACAGATCGTGAAGAGGGGTTACTGATTCTTCCTTCGTTTATCGAAGTGAGAATTTGAAACGAAGATCTTATCAAAGTAAGATAGTCGTTCTTCTTAAGATCAAGTCAAAGCTCGAACTCAAGGAATTGCTTCAAGAACTCAAATCTCTGCTCTCTCTGCTCTGGATTGCTCTAACAAATGCTCGATCCTCGTCAGTAGTGACCCAAGGGGGGTATTTATAGCCTCTGGAACACAACTGAAAAAATACAACTCAATGAAGAAATCAGCTGGCGAGACAGTGTTTACTGTCTCGCTGGCCGAGACAATGTTCGCTGTCTCGCGTCGCGAGACAGTAAATACTGTCTCGAAAAACAAATATTCCTGGCAGTTTTCGTTGTAACTGCCTCCCCACGTTTCAAACTCTGTTATTTTGGCAGTTATTCACGTGATTTTCGCCCACGTTGTTTCCCACGTCCCTTGGCAGTTAATGGACACGTATAGGGCAGTTATCAAGGCGGTTTCAACCATTTCAACACTGTCTCGCTGGAGAGATAGGAAATACTGTCTCGCTGGCGAGACAGTAAAGTCTGTCTCACTGGCGAGATAGCAAAGACTGTCTCGCTAGCGAGACAGTAAACACTGTCTCGTTGGCGAGACAGTTCATATCTGTCTTGATTTTTCTCCTAAGATAGTATGATGTGATTTTTGGATGATCTTCTCCATGTTTGGATATCTATTAACATTTTTTGACGCCTACAGATACCCCCTCCAAAGTATTTCAGACTCATTCTTTTATAGAGGAATCTGGGATACTTTGGATAAGATAGATTTTACTTACGATCCCTTCAATGCTTGGTTGGGTAGATCGTGTGGAAGGACTTGTAAATGGCTTCAACTCTTGATCTCTTCTTCTTTTAGTCTATTCAGTTCTTTGTAGAATAGCTAATGTTTTCCCGACGTCGCGTTTATCGCTTGACCGTTGTCGAGATCTTAAATCGAAGCTGGTACTTGTTCTTGTAGGTTCAGTTTTTATCACTGAATTGATACATCCATTGAGAACCCATCAGGTAATCCTTAAGAATATTCAGATTAACATTCTCCAGAAACTTCCTGTTGAGGGTAGGGAAACAGTTTAGACTCGTGTACCCATTGGAGTATTCATGTGTGTCGAAACAGCACATCAAAATGATCGTTGCCATTTCATAATATGAGACAACTCATACTGTCTTGTGGTGCGGGACAGTATACGCTGTCTCGCTATGCGAGATAGTATTTTCTATCTCGTACGGAGAGACAGTGAAGTCTGTCTCGCTTCGGCGAATCGGGGTTATAAAACCCCGACTTAGGGTTTTTCAGAGGCTTTTTCACGTCGGCTTTTCCAGCGATTTCTTGGTGATTTCTGGGCGATATCTTGCAAGTTTTCGACTTCCCTTTGCTCTCCTTGCTTCTGATTTGGGTGAGGTTGTTGTTTGGTGGAGATTTCACTCGGATTTCTGAAGGTTTGTTAACCCTCTTTCTTCAAAATCTCAACTTTCTTTGACTATGATTCTGCATGTAATATTTCTGGCGTATATTGTGATATATTTGGTGTTATCCTTATTGATTCTGAGCCCAAAACCCTAATTTTCTTATTGGGTTTCAATGTAGTTTGTGCACTCATCATGTCGCCGCGTCGATCCAGAGGTTCCCAAGGCCGTTCGACTGCTCAGTCCCCTGAAGAGGCTGCTCCTGTTGCTGCTTCGCATGGGGGTACGTTTCTTTCACCCTTTCACGAATTTAAATATTGTATTTCGTCAATTTATTGCGTGAATATCTGAATTTGTATGCAGATCCTCGTTTGTATCCTTTGAGATACCTTCGAGAAGAGCCGGTATCCTCCTTTGAGGGGATTGACGCTTAAAAGTGTTTGTTTTGTTGGACAAAACGCACTTCAAAACACACAGGGGTGATTTCATATCGTCCCACATGTGTTGAAAGGGTTTTGGTATGCCGTTATAATGCCCGTGCATAGTAACGCATATTTCCTTTATACATGTGGTAGATGAAAAATCGTCACACCTGTTACGAGATAGCGACTATATCTTATAGAGTAAGATATATCGCTTCCTCTAAAATTTTAGGACCATCCTTACACAATTTATGTGTATCTCTCTTATCAGTCCATTTTCCTTCTACGATCTTCACCATTGACGAAGTTACGGGCCAAAGCAGCGCTACCCATTCTTATTATGAGGGGCTACCGTTAATCGAGTCCGCTCCTCAATTCAAGTCAGACTACAGCGAAGGAGCCAAAGAACTGATTCAGCGGGGTAGTTGCCGTATTCTGCGACGACTAATAACAGACACTACTTTGATCTCGGAACAAGATGAAAATCAATGCATAGGGAAGCCAGATTTCTTATTTGGTGACTCCGTAAAGGATCCGGAGATCGCATTCTGTAGGCCTGCACAATGGTTGCATCAAAGCGGGTCTTCATTATTATATCTGCCTTGGATTCCTCGGGAACACTCGCTTTTACAATTCAGAAACCTATCTGTTGGACGCGAAATGTTCTGGAGATTAACCGAAAACCACGAACGCATTCACTGTGGTTTCATTGGGAAGGAGGCCACCCCAGGTTCCAGTAAGAGAGCTTCTGTGCGAGGACTTCATCCAGGCATCTTAGGCCAGGACAACATCCCTCAGAACGAGACAGCTGCACAATCCAACACCGTGAATAACAGGTTAGCGGCAGCGGGGAAAAAATTACCCCACGAGAATTTCAGGTGTTATGGATGGGTCCACTATTCCGGAGATAAGTGGTGGACCAAAATAACACGGTATGTGTTGAACCGATGGGGGCGGGAATTAGCAGAACTAGGGTTGTCAACCCCAATTCGTGCCACCATGTATGGTCTGCAGATTAGTGTAGGTCATTTCCTCTGCTTGTTCGAGACCTACAACCCTGACACTAACACATTCTTCATTATGAATGGGGAACTCGGGTTACCACTGCACGAGATGATGAAGGTGTCTGGTCTGCCCCTAGGAGATGTTCCATATCAGGAATTCTTCCCAACCACCAGTCAGTTAAACAAGATGAAAGATCGATCAGCTGTGACCCACGACACTCTATAGGAACTGACTTGTCATTACCATATAGCCATGGCCGAGATGGAGACTAAAGCTAGGAAGAAAGCTCCCCAGATCAGCTTGAAGCAATTTGCTGATTATCTGTTCAAAAACCTGGATAATCGTTCAGCGGAGGTGTGCGAACTATCTCCTTTAACCCCGAATGAAATCAACCGGCTGTTAGGGAAAACGAACGCACAGTCTTACACTTCTCACTCGGAAGACGGATTCCCCCATGGCACCAAGTTCCGTTCTTTTCTGTGGCAAGCTGGTGTTCCGATTAATTCCACCACTCTGCTAGCTGGTTTCTTGGCTTTATGGTTAAAAAGGTGCGTAGTTCCTCATCAGTCTTCTGATGCTATGCCGATGGAAGTGTTGTACCCAGCCGTCCAGTTGGCTACAGGTCGCAAATTATCCTTGCTTCCTGCTATGGTGGCCGATATTTACAGTGGATTACGGCAAATAATCTCCGTATTTACTCAAGAGAAAAAGAAACCCTCTGCCAATGTTCCCGTTCCAAAGCTGGAGCTACCCTACACTTATCTAATGACCTGGTTAGTCCTTCATCGGCCAGATTTGATGGAAGCTCCCGAGACGGTTGATCCTAATCTCCCTCTGTTGCTGAATCTTGAGGGTTGTAGATGGGTTAAGCATCGATGGGCGGACATAACGAGACATTTTAAGGTTCACAAATGTTGGGAGTTCTTTCCCTGTTTCCCTCGATTCTCCGGTACGTACAACACGACCTTACTGGAAGCTGAGGACCCAAGACAGAATCGCACCATCCTGGATGTCGGATGCTTCAGATGGCTGATGAACATTCGCCCAGGTTATCTTTTGTTTAGAGTGAGAGATATTTTTCATATTGAACCTTATCTTCCATGTCGATTTGCTCGCCAATTCGGCTATGATCAAATTTATGTCGGCAACCTGAATCATCACCTTAGCTTTCGAGGAGGACTTATCGACGGAGCGAGAGCCTGGTTCTGGAGCATCGCTGGCTGCACGAGTGCGGAGTTCGATCTCCCATTGGAAAGGCCGCCTCTGCGGATGACTTTTCTATTTTGCAAGTGGTTGATCGCTGCCAACATCGTCACCCGATATAGGAGAAGGTCGGAATCAGAAGAAGAGACAGTCCCGCGGCGCACAAGAGGATCGACCCGTGAAGCTATAACTTCTCCCCAAAAGAAAGAGGCCGTTGAACCATCGAGGAAAGGCAAAGAACCGGCCCGCTCAGCTAGTAGTGAAGAAGAATTTGACTCTGAGGAAACGGAGACTTCTGAGGAGGCGGGTGAGACCGACTCGAGTTCTGATGAAATAGCTGGTCTCCCTGATTCATTCTTTGAGAGGGGGCTTGTGCGTCCATCTGTCACGCCTACTCAACCACCAGATGCTCCGAGAAGAAAGAGAGAAAGAGTCATTATGACTCACCCCAATCGAATGACGGTGGAAGTCCTTAGTGGCGATGAAGAGGATGAGGAAGATACAGTGCCTCTTACTCTTCGGCGAAGATCTCACCCTTCTGTGCAAGCTCAAGCCCAGGTCTCTCCTAAAGCTGAATTACGTACCAAACATCGTCACGAAGGCTCTGGAATCTAGGATGAGGCACGTCCGCTTAAAAGACGAAAGAAAGCCGCATCCAAGCCTCGTGTTCATCTTCCCGCTGTAGAGGAGACGTCTGATCATAGTGCTTCTTCCGCAGAACAAGGTAAAAATTCATTTTTATTCTCACTTATTTGCTCTTATCGGGCTTATCTTATACTCAATCCTTGCAGGGAGTCAAGAAGAGGGAGAATTTCGGGCGGATGCTGCTTCTCCTGGCGGTCTGGAAACTGAGGAGCCTAGCTTCGTCCAACAGATGCAGGATGCTCTGAGGGAAGAAGTAACTGGTGTTCTACCAACTTCAGATATTAACCCGTCGGCTCCAGACACAAGTATTGATCTTTCCCCGCTCGGAAGAGAATTCCAAGAAATGAATGAGTCGGGACGTGTACCTCCTCTAACAACTTGTGCGCTTTGTATTCTTTTAGTTAAACTAAAAGAAGTGGTGCCAGTGGTGAGGCTCTTGAATCCGTCCCGATCAACGAAGGTAAAGTTAATCTTCGCCTCGAACAACTTCGTTTAAATTCATATATTATTTATGACTCAATGCATCTTGTAGATGTCATAATGAACGCACCACCTGAAGGAGAGACTACCCATACCCCTAAAATCGACGATTTTACTGATTTCGACTTTAATATGGACATCTCAGAGGACGACCATCAGCAAATCTCTGATTTGTTGCCGGGGAGAGCCACTGGTGCAGCCACAGAATCAGTAGTTGGAGCTGGTTTAACAAAAGCAGGTTCTTCTGAGGGTAAGGCTTCTGTTCTGCAAACTCCTTATCATATATTTTCTTACTTGATTAATCGTGTAAATGTTCGAATTATAGGACCAGTTGCCAGAGCTGATACAGCTATGATCGCTGGAACTTATGATCAACCTGGGGATCGTGATCACTCATCATGGGCAGGAACTGAAGTTGACCTTCAATCATCTATTCCTGAATCTCAACCTGCTACTCCCATAGACCCCATGATGATATAAGTCACCGTCACTCCTCAAATCAGTCCGGTCGCAACAAAAGCGAGACCAACTGAAGAAGTTGGTACGTCGGCTGATGTTGTGCCTGGAATTGGTGAGTTTTAACCCTCATTCGTTTCAAGTTTCTGATCGATATTCCATTATATTTATTGTGATTCTCTTGTCTTTAGAATCTTCTCCTGAGAAATCTCTCGACTTAGACCCGAAGTCCTCTGAGGTTGAAATTAAAGAATCTTCTGACATAGCTGGCGCTTCAAAAGCTGCTATTCCTGAACCAGCTTTGACTATTCATGAGACCAAACTACCCCCATTGGACAAGCCGGGTCTTGCTGAAGGTTCTTCTATTAAATTTAGTATGCTTCAGATCACTGTTATGTATGCACATATATATCTTGTATTGACTTATTTGTCCTCATCGCAGCTTCTTCTTCCTCATTATCAGACCGCATTCAAGAGTTATTGGCTAACGAGGATCCGAAAAAAGCCATCATTTGCTCTGATCTTCATGGCTTCATCTCTTTTTTGAACTCTATGGTCGATCGCATTCTCTTAAAAGGCTCACATTTTGAGAATTTTAAGAAACCGCTTGATCGTTATATGTCAGGCATCCGAGATGAAGGATATAATGACTTAGCCGATTCGATCGGCGTTTATTTGGTCGAGCTGAAACAACACGTTGAACTTCTGAAGGATCTTCGCACTAAAGGCGTACCCTCCTACATCGCTTCTCATATGGACTCCAAGTTGCAAGCGTGGCGCGATTCTCAGAAATCTGCTAACTCTGAACTCCAAAAGCTAAGAGCCCACAGTCATCAACTCAGGGTGAATGTCGCTAAGAGAACACAGGCTAAGGTCAATCTACGCCGGGATTTGGAGTCTAACCAAGCTGAAATAGACCGCCTAGAAGAACAACTTGCAAAAGCTAAGGATGCTCGTGAAATTTTGGAATCTGAGTTGACGAAGACAACTCAAATTGAAGAAAACTTGTTTCAGCGATTGAATATTCAGGATAAGAGACTTGCTGAGAAGGAACAAGAGGTCGCTGAACTTTAGAGTGTTGACGAAGAAGCCTTCAAAGTTAAACTGACCGCTGAGCTTGAACAGGCTTATGCGATAGAGCGTTCAAAACTGGAAGATCAGATTCGTCAATATAAACTTTTGTAATTGGAGAACATGTATTTTTTGTTTGAACGTTTTCAGTCAATATAGTGAACCATTTTTGCCCATTGAGATTTTATTATGATTACTCATTCTTGTTTAGAATAAATAACCATAATACTTATAGGATTTTTGGCAAATCCTCAGCCATCAACGGATTTGATATGCCTTTACCGACTACCGTTTGAATCGGGCTAGTACGTGAATTATCTAAGTCCGTTTCACGTATGACGTTGGGCTAAAAGACTTAGACTCTTTTAGACTTTAAACTACAATGTCGAATATGTAGGCTATATGTGTTAGATGTAGACTTATCTCTAATAAGGGATAGAGATAACATCCCCCATGCGTGAATGACATGGATTTTAAAATGTGAGTAGGTAGCATTTTCTATGTATGAAAACGAACCCAAATTTGTGAAGAAGGAATTGGATATTCCAGCTTTCAATCTTTTGTTTGTTGGTAGAGATAAACCCGGAATCAGAGAGGAATAATTTCATATTCCGTCTCCTAGTCTCTTGTTTGTTAGTAGAGATAAACCCAGAATCAGAGAGAGAGAATTTTATATTCTATCTCCTGGTCTCTTGTTTGTTGGTAGAGATAAACCCAAAATCGGAGAGGAAGAATTTTATATTCTATCTCCTGATGCAAAGGAAACTCGAAGTGGGATCTCCACCTAGAGAATCCGGATTGGTTTGAATAATCCTAACTATCATAAGGTTTGATTATTCAGTTTGTGGACCTCTCGTTCATGGAACGAATCGAGAGGGGATTTTGGTTTTGGTCCTAACTGTAGGAAGGTTTGACCAAGTGGGGGTTTTGAGATGATCCTAACTGTTTAAAGGTTTGATCACTCAATTTGTAGACCTCTCGTTCATGGAACGAATCGAGAGGGGATTTTGGTTTTGGTCCTAACTGTAGTAAGGTTTGACCAAATGATGAATAGGAGTAGAGTACAAATAACAATAAGTTTGTTGATTTGCACAAACTATTCGGTGAGAAATTTTGATTTCAAATATAAGAATTCGACATGAAATAACTTGTCGACTGATACAGACCGATGACCATTATTGGTCGATCTGATTGGTGGGGGTTTCATGGTGCGGGGTTACGAATTATCGAGTTTCCCCTTCTATGATCGCATTACAGAGTTTTGTGAGGAAAAATTAATTATCATTAAATCTCATCTCAACAAAAGTAGTAAGAGATTCTTAATCATTTTTTATCACGATTAAGAATAGATTATTCACATGATCAGTTTCCATTTAGGATAATCAACTGATAACGGGTTATCCTGAAATATCCTGTACAGGATTCTCTAGGAACTTCCCGTTTTACATAGGTTATTCTGAACGTATTATGAGTAATACATTTTTAGGAACTTTCCATTTATTGGCATCATTAATTTGCTGCCATCCTGAGTAATCAGGCGATATGCACCATTTGAATAGACTATTTCTATCACAAATGGCCCTTGCCATTTAGGTTCAAATTTTCCTTTCTTCTTAGAAGTGAGAATCATAGGTCTTCGAGCAGCAAGAACCAGATCTCCTTCTTTAAAACTTCGGCGTCGGACCCTTTTATCGAAAGCCCGGGAAATTCTAGCTTGATAAAACTCGATCTGTTGTTGAGCTTCCAAGTGCTTTTCATCTAACATCTCTAACTCCTCGAGACGTTTCTGATGATGTTCTTCCGTCGTCATTCCCGTTGCGAGAGCGACACGGAGAGAAGGAATCTGTATTTCCAATGGAAGAACAGCTTCACATCCATATGTTAAGGTATATGGGGTTGTTCCGGTTGGCGTACGGACAGTTGTGCGATAAGCCCACAGGGCTTCACCGAGTTTGTCGTCCCAATCTCGTTTATTGGTTTTCACTAACTTTGCCAAAATTTTAATGATAGTCTTGTTAAAAGCTTCGGCCAATTCGTTAGCTGTGGGATTATAAGCTGTCGATGAAACGTCCATAATCCCGAATTTACCGCAGAATTTGATGAATGCGTTGCTGACGAATTGAGGACCATTATCGTGTACTATTCACCTGGGAACACCATACCGATATATGATATGGTGTTTGATAAACGTAATAACATCACTCGTCTTTACTTCTCTAAGTGGAACTGCTTCTGCCCATTTTGAGAAATAATCGGTGATTGCCAAAATGAAACGGTCTCCTTTAACCGAAGGTGGGAAAATAGGACCTACGATATCCATGCCCTAAGTTTCGAATGGCCATGATGTCGCCGATGGGTGTAAATACTCAGGAGGTTGGTGCATATAATTCGCATGTAACTAACATATTTCACTTCGTCGTGCGTAGTCGACTGCGGCTTTTACCATAGTTGGCCAATAATACCCGATTCTCCTAAGTCGGTCACAGAGTTTGGAACCGGGTTGATGTGCACCGCATATTCCATCATGCGCCTCTTTAAGTGCTTGTTCCGCTTCTTTGCCAGAAAGACAACGGAGTAAAAGACCATCGTATGATCGTCGATACAACATTTGCGCTGTGGCGTTGTAGTAAAATCTCGGCGCTCTCCGCCGAATCGATTCCCTTTCTCTTACATCTTCAGGCAATATACCATGTAGGACGTAGTCGATAATGGGAAAATGCCAATCTCAAACTTCGGGTTCAACTCCTGTTGAGTATGCTTCCTTAGCGTTCGAATCGTAGATTGGAACAATAAGCTGGTGAGTCCTCACTATAATTAATTACTCTGTTTCGGGAGGTTGAGCCAAGGATACCGACAACGCCGCCAATGCATCTGCATATGTGTTTTGGAGATGTGGAACATACTCGATGAAAATCCTTCAAACGAGTTTGCCATCTCAATGGCCACCTGGTGGTACGGAATCAGGTCTCGATTTCTGACTTCATACTCTCCTCGTATTTGATTAATTACCAGTTGAGAATCCCCAAAAGCTTCAAGATATTCGACCCCAGCTCTTTGGTAAAATTGAGTCTGATTATCAATGCATTATACTCGGCCACATTATTAGAACACGGTTTGGTCAGTGAATATGCTCTAGGCAAGACATGCTTTTCCGGGGAAACTAGAACGACCCCCACTCCTGAGGATATTCTAGAACATCTGGGTGCACTCGCCACGTTGGTTGCGCGGGACGCCCCATCGAAGTATAATTGCCATACTTGTTGGTATGAGGTGGTATTAACTTCGTGAGTTTCATCTGGCAGATCTGTTAGCCTTCTTGTTTTGATGATGTTTAACAAACAATTTACTACTAATGTTGTTTGTCTAGTATTTGTGCATTCCTATGTTTTGTAGACAAACAACGTTGTTGGAGGTTGGATGGAATATGCACTACAACGATGATATCCAATGGAGGTTGGCGGAATAGTGGAGTGAAGCCTATACAATTCAAGTTCAAGATCCAAGTTTAGCTTCATCCGCAATGTGTACCAAGTTGAGCTCAATGAAGATCAAGATCAATCTTGGGTAATTTAGTTTATGATTTATATTATGTGTGTTAGTACTTTAAGCTCAATATTACACACAC
>BQKN01066966.1:0-68727 GCA_022839385.1 Asparagus kiusianus | reverse complement strand
GATTTATATTATGTGTGTTAGTACTTTAAGCTCAATATTACACACACATATTATATTGGTTTTCATGTATATATATATATATATATAGTTTCATATATACATATATGTTTTGATTTCTATGTATATATATAGTTTTGTATATATATACATACATAGTTTTGAGTTTTCAAGTTCATAAATATGAGATTACACATTTCATATTTATTATTGTGTTTTGGTTTAGCTATATAGATATGAAACAAATTTACATTCATATATATAATTATATGTTTTCATACTCTATTGTGTTTTTGAAAATATTGCATAGAATATGCAATTTTGTAAAAATATTGTATTCTTAGTTTATAGACTTCAATATTAGTTTATACATGTTTTACTAAGCCTATAACAACATTTCATAAGGTTTCAAAACGTTGTTTGAGTCAAAATATCAATTTCCAGGTTTTTGTATTTTGAACCATTTTGCAAAATGATGATTTTTCACAAATGGGAAATGCAATTTGGAAAATTCCTTTTGTAACATGTTTATTTACATGTTTATATACATTTCCCAAAGTTTCATAATTTTCAGAAGTCAAATGAATATTTTACAAATTATTTAAAAGTGTCAAAAAAACTGTTTTTTCAAATGTCAGAATTCGGTCGACCGCACCGGTCGACCGAACCTGAGGTCAAAAGTTCACTGTGCCGACAGAGAGTCGTCGGTCGACCGGTCCGGTCGATCGATGAAATTTTCGGTCGACCGATGACTTTTCCGGTCGACCGACAGGCGTTTTGTCAGCTGCTAACGGCTAGTTTTTTGACCGTTGCCTTGGGGTTTTTCTGTCATTTGACTTGGGATTTTTAGCTGAGTTTTGGAGAGTATAAATACCCACTGCTGATGTCTTTTCAAGAGTAAGTTAAGAAGTTTTTAAACAAGTTTTTAAACAAGGTTTAAGTGCGTTTAAGGGTTTGTTTAGTTTGGTTTTTGGGGTTTGCTGTTCAAAGAGGAGTTTGCATCACCAGTTGAGGATTTCATCCTCAAAATCTTCTCATCCTCTCTTTGTGTTTATAGAGAAGTTTTCTAACTCTTTTCCCTAGCAATTTCATTATTGATTTATCATATATTAATTATTGCTAGTTTGCTATTTGAGTTAGATTTCATTTTATCTCTTTGTTACACACACCCACATTGAGCTTATAGTATTTACATACATAGTATAGTTGGGTGGTGAGTGATTGTAACATTGAGTTGTGCTTTAATTGTGTTCTCATCTATTGTAGAGAACAAATTTATATTTGTTACTTTGTGAGAGTGTAAAGTTTTCGGTAAGCTAGAAAACCGAGTGTGTAGTTCCTAGAGGAGAGGAACGGAGACGTAGGTCGAGGGGACTGAACTCCGTGAAGAAAATTGTGAGGAGTGACGTTGTTCGGTGAGCGTTGAAAACCGACACTGTGAGGTGTGTAGAAGTTCCGGCTTCCAAACCGGATTGTGTTAGTGGATTTCTCCCCAGGAGTGGGGAGCGAAGACGTAGGACGGAAGGTCCGAACTCCGTGATCATATTGTTTGTTTGTGATTGCATTGGCGCAATTGTCTTTATGTTCATATCTTATATCGCCTTTGTACATTGCTTGTTGATCATATTGTCCACTATCTAGTTTAGGTTGTTTACCCCTTGTGTTTGCATATCCTAGCATATATCATATTGTATATCTCCTTGGTAGGATATATCATCTTGTATTAGTTTATATATCCTTGCATATATATTTTCATCATATAGGATATATCCCTTAGTTCATATTGCATATTCTTGCTCTTTATTAGTTGTATATTTATCTTGCAAGAATATAGTTGTTAATTAATTTTAATTGGCATTTAATAGGATTAGATTAGCATAAGACCCTAATCACCCCCCTCTAGGGTCTAACAAGATCGTCGTATAACTCGACCACATCCTTCGTAGGATTTTCCGCCAGAAGATCGCAAATAGCTCGTCCTTTAACTGATTTTTGTTGTTTAAAGTACAAGTCGTATTGCGATAAGAGTAAAGCCCATCTGGCTAAACGCCAATTCATGGATGTCGGCTGGGTCATGAACACTCTGATAGGGTTTATGTTGGAAATGACATAAATTATTTGTCCAACTAAATAATGTCGCATTTTCTGGATTGCAAATACCAGGGCAAGACATTCCTTCTTGATCATTGGATAACGAGATTCAGCTCCTATCAGTGTGCGACTCAGGTAATATACTGCTTGTTCGTGACCGTTATCGTCGTCTTGTGCAAGTAATGCACTTAACGAATGGCTCGTCGCTTTGACATAAATCAAAAATGGTTTGCCCGATTTCGGTGCAACGAGGATAGGTAGATTCGCCAGATACGTTTTAATATCTTCGAACGCCTTTTGGCATGCTTCATCCCTGTAGGTGTAATTTTTGATCTCCCGAAAACAGGGAACTTCGTTTGTATTGATAAGAAGGCTTATTACAAACTAATAATCAAATGGTTACAACAGAAGCAGAGGGGAGGCCCTCTTTGTTTAATCGTGGGGACTTTAAGGTAGCTACAGGATACTTCGCTCGGTGCTCGTGCCGAGTTTGCCTCCCTTGGACGATTCGACCGAGATTGTTGGAGAGCTTCAGTACTCAGTAGAAGCTCAAGGTGAAGGAGTTTATCTCTTCTGGCTCGCCAGCGATCAGGGCTCGAAGCTAGGAGATGGCGCTGTAATGCAAGGGTATGCAGAAAGCCTCTTCCTTTCTTGATTGATCAATCGATCGATCTCCTCCAAGTTGCTGAAAGAAGCCTTTTAATAGGAGAGAGACAGTTTGGCTGTTCCTGGAATTATGGGATGTGACCATACATTGTTCAGAGACATTCCGCTGTTCCTCTGTGCTGCCAGCGGTCATTCGAGGAGTCGCATATTGCATCACGTCGCGTAGGAGTGGGAAAGCCCCTCCTCGTACCCGTGACAGCGGCTGCCAGATGCTTGAGTGGATCTGACCAGCTCATCGAACGCCGACGGCTCTTGCTCTTGGTTTGGATGAGTGAGGTAAGCAGCATTTATGAGGGTGTAGGCTGCTCCGGCAGCTGTCTGCTTACCCGTGCTGCGAGCCACCGAGAGGCCATCTGACGGTCCTGGGCTCTTGTGCCTTCTCTCTTCTCCCTATGTCTTGATAGAGGCGGGAGAATAGACGTCTCATGTCTGAGTGGGCTCCAGATAGCTTGCTGCACGCCGATGGCTTCGGCTCTCCATTCTGATTGGTGAGGTGACCCGCATTTATGAGTATTTAGGCCGGTCCGGCGCCTGTCCTGTTCGCTTGAGTTACGAACGACCGTCTGACGAATCTGGAGCACTGTGCTCCCTCCCCTCGCATCGCGGGAAGTAGGGAAGGCCTGTCCCTGGAAACCCGGTTTTTGACTCTCGTAGGTAGACGTGGCCCTCTGTGGGCGGGTTTGGTATATGAGGGCGGATTTGAACCCCTGCGAGCGAATTCGGCTCATGAGGGCGGATCCATTCTACTAATGGGTCCATGTGACTTGGTGCGTGAGGGCCCAGGCGTGCTGTCGAGCCCGTTTTATGGTTACACTCCACTCTTCGTCTCAGTGGATGGTCTTGACTTATGGGCGAATTTGTTTGCTAGTCCGCCGCGGTAATTTTTACCGTCTACAAGACCCCCTTCAAAGTTTTCAGACCAAAACCGGCTTACGTGTGGTCTGGAATTCTTTGAATAAAGAAATTTTGGGCGGATCAAGTGTCTTAGGATTTTTAGCAAACCCTCAGCTATCAACGGATTTGATCTGTCTTTACCGATTACCGTTTGAATCGGGCTAGCCATACTATTCCCCTCAGTATGATGAGTTGTCGAGTGGTTTCTCTTAGGCTTAATGCTAAGATTTCTACTCTGACCCCTAGCCGCCTGGGGCGTGGGTCTAAACAAAGTTACTTCGCTGATTTCGAAATTTTGGGCAAAT
The DNA here is from genome assembly GCA_022839385.1 of Asparagus kiusianus. NCBI lineage: Eukaryota > Viridiplantae > Streptophyta > Magnoliopsida > Asparagales > Asparagaceae > Asparagus > Asparagus kiusianus. The sequence continues at coordinate 64,774 of BQKN01066966.1, read as the reverse complement.
CGCCTGTTTCCCAAGGGTGGGCGAGTCACACAGGCGAAGCTGGGCTTCGATGGCGAAATTTCATCCGACCTGCGGATTTTATCCGGATCTTCGCTACTGAGACCTTTCCTTTGGGGTGAAAATAGGTTCAATCGTAAGTGGGCCACGTGTCCATCGGTGGGGCCCCGTGCCCCCCAGCTAGGGTGGCACAGTTCTGTCACGTCGCTTTCGTCACGACTTGACACCCTGACGTCGGCTTTGTGTGCCTCGTTCGGATCGTGACCGTGGTTTTCGAATTCAACCGCCGGATATAACCGTTGATTCCGGTTCAGGTTTTGGGTCACGACCGACCTATTTCCTGTTTCAACAGTTCCTCCGCTACACTGGGGGCAATCTGGGCCGTTCGTTTCGATTGTGGCCACGTCTCCCATCTGTGGGGGTTTCGCCTTTCGAGGGTGTTCGTGGCCATGTGGGAAGTTAGGTCTTTTAAACGAGCCATCTTCTCCCCTCGAGAGCTGTCGTGTTCAAGAAATCTCTGAAAACTTTTTTAAGTAGATAGAGTCCTGCTTCATCCTTCAATGGCGCCACGATCCAAGAAGTGTATTGCAAAGGGAAAAGGGCCCGGACGCTTTTCCGACCGTCTCTCCGCCGGTGCGCCCCTCCGCATGCCGGAGCCACGTTTAGGTAAGTCGCGAGGTCTTTCTGATGACCACGCATCGGTTACAGGTGTCGGGCTGGGGAGATGAGCGTCGCTCATTATCCAGGAATTCTGCCGCCCTTTGGTAGCTTCCCCGATTTGGGGCGAAGTTAGCCCTGTTTGCCTATAGAGGGTGACTTCTGTTTCCGTGGGCGAACCCCACCTTTAGCGGGAAGGGGCGAACTTGCTTTTTGATAGGCGAGTTTGGCCCCTGTCCCGATAGAGGGGGGGCATTGTCTGCACGGACAGGCCTTGTCGAAATGGGTTCCCCCTTTCGACAAGCGGATTCGCCCATACTCGTTTGATGGGCGACTTCGCCCATACTTGTTTGATGGGCGACTTCGCCCCTTACAGCGGATTTTGTCTTGACTAACTTTTGCTCCTTCTCGCAGCGACCTTTTCTGATGAGGCTTTTCCAGAGGGTGTGGCCGTTGGCCACGCCGAGGGTACGGGCTATGCGGCGCCTCTTCGATTCCCTTCTTTGGCTCCGGCACCCGTGTTCGCTGTTGATAAGCCACATGGCTTGATAAAGAGGGTCTCGGACGGGCATCATCTAACATTACGCGAATTGACGACCGATGCGGTGTTGACCGATGATGCCAGGGCGGAGCTGCCAAAGCCCTAGTTTTTGTTTGGCGATGCAGCGACTGATCCTTCCGCTCTGCTGCTCAAAGAAAGCAGGTGGTTCCGCACGGTGGAAGGGACTCACTATTACCTCCCCAGCATGCCGAGAGGTTTCTCGATCGTCGAACTGCGGTCCCCCGTGGTCCCCCGTGTAATGAACTGGGACTTGACACCGACTCAGGACGGGGTCACTTGCGGCGTTTTTATAGGTTCTTCGGCTGGGTATGGGGTGGAGAGTTCATGTAAGCGTGTGACGGGTTTACGCCCTGGCCTACTGTCCAATGAGCTGTCGGCAGGGGAGACGACGGCGGTAGCGGAGACTTTTCGCCACCGCTTCTTCCACGTTGGTGGGAAATTTCCTCCAAAAGACTTCAGAGCCCCAGGGTGGGTATATTTGGCGCCTGGTAGCGATACTTGGTGGTCCAAGATCACCGATTATGGTCTGGCCGAGAATTCTGACCTCAAGAATTCGGAGTTGTATGTGGCCATTCAAGCCACTCAACATGGTTTGCGGATCAACGCTTCCCAGTTCCACAGCATCCTGGAACTGTACTGTGCGGAAAGCGGCACGTTCTTCACCCCCAACGGGGAGCTTGGCATTACCCCTCACAAGATGTATGACGTGTCAGGGCTGCCTCTGGGAGATTTTCCCTATGAAGAGTACGTCCCGGACCAAGACGAGATTGATCAGCTTTCAAACCATTCCCCCTTGGCGGTTGAGACTCTGTGGGAGTTACTCTGCCACTACCACATCTGCCTCAGTACCTTAGGGGCATCGGATCATAAAGGGAAGAAGAAGAGGACTCCTGGTATCAGTCACAAGAATTGGGCTGATTATCTGTTCCCAGGGAACGATATCAAGGGGAAGCCAGCTCTCCCACTAGGCAAGTGTGACCAATCTGAAGTGGAGGCGAGGACCACTGAAGAGAGAAGCACCCTGACCCTCGAATGTGACGAGGGCGGATTCAAGTCTGGTACGGTCCTTCGCTCGTTCCATCATCAGGCGAAGTCCCCCATATCTGGGAAGGCTCTGCTCGCTGGGTACCTCATGTTATGGCTGAAGAGGTGTGTAGTCCGCACTCACTCTTTCGAGGCGCTTCCTGTGGAGGTCGTGTATCCCGTAGTTTGCCTGGCTCATGGTAAGTCCTACGCCTTAGTATCGGCGATGATAGCGTGCATTCACCGGGGGCTCTGCACCCAGACGACCCAATTCTGCCACGTATCGACCATCGATGAGGGGGCAGGAGAGATTATCAGGACCCCTAATCCTAGGGTGGGACTGCCATATACTTATTTGATGGCATGGTTTGTCTGCCATTGCGAATGTTTGATGAGCGCTCCTGCGACGCTTCCAGGAGATAAGTTTGTTCCGTTCGTCGAACGCTTGGAGAGGTGCTCCTGGAAGTGTAAGGACATTCCTGACGCACGGAAGACGCTTTCGCATTTTGTCCATTATAATTTCCGCCATTTCTTCCCTTATTTTAGCGGAGGAGGATACGGGGAGTCTTTTACAGATGCGCCGACGGCGGATCATCATACAGCTCTCTCCCGCGGTGCCTTTCGCTGGCTGGTGAACATCCGGCCGGGGTATCATATCTTACGGACGGGCTTCGTGTGTTATCTCGAGCCATATCCCTTGCAGGTTCGCTCGTCAGTTTGGCTACGACCAATTGTACGTAGGCAATGCCAATCCCCATCTACACTTCGAAGGAGGGTTGGTGGACGGAGCTCGGGGATGGTTTTGGACTTACGCTGGCGGTACCCTGGCCCGCTTTGAACTACCTACGAAGGATCACGATTTGCATCACACTCTCCTATACTGCAGGTGGTATCGGGGTGCCAGTGCTAATCCCGAAGGCTTTTGGTTTGGCGGCTCGTGTTTGGCGGAGCAGGGGCGTCCTCCCAGAAGGCCTCTACGTACTTTGAGATGGAGGGGCGGCCAAACTGTTAAGGAGTGGTTGTCTGAGGACCCGGCTGAAGACACCAAAGGCGGCGACATGGATCCAGACGAATCTGAAGCGCCCGAGGTGCAAGCTCCTTCCCCTAGTCTCCCCTCGGACCCCCAAGGCGAGCGTAGGGAGCCTGTTGAGTTGACTCAAGCGGGTGAACGTCTGGAGCAAGCCCGGGGCACGATTGCTGGGCGGATGGGGGTGCCTCTGTTATCTCCAAGCAGTTCGTTGCTCTCGAAACGGCAGCGAGACGCGGCGGAGAGTTCTAGAGCGGAAGCGGCCAAGAGGGCCCATAGCGAGGAGACTGTGGTGACCACCAGGGCAGCGGATGGTCGGGATGATACTATCTCTGGGGCGGGAGCTGTTCAACCTGCCCCTTCTGCCGTACCGTGGGCGGCTCCGGTGATTTCGAAGGACACGCTTCCTTCATCCGATGTGGGGTCACAGGCGGGGGTCTCAATGACTCCTGCACCTGCACCAGGAGGTAATCTTTCGGCGTGGTACTCTTGTGTACGAAGTCGGGTTCGTATTTTCTAACTGTTCATAATGAATTCGTGCAGGTGCAGTCGAGAAAGCGATCCCCATTCCTTCTGACGAAGAGGAGGGGAGTGGTGATGGAAGAGAACTAGGGGGTTCAGGTAAGCATGAGTTTTAGTGCTGTTGATCCTTCTAAGCCAAGGGGGCATTTATCGGTCTTATATTTTATTTTATTTTATCCGCAGTTGGCCCTTCTCATGAAGTTACTGGCAAGGAGGATCCTCCCTCTTGGGAGGGTCATTCAGACGAATCAGAGATGGATGACGACGCCTCACGAGGCGCTATCGAGCGAAGAGGAAGTATCGGTTCCTGCGGGTCAACAAGGGGGAACCTCCACCTTCGAGGGAGTACCGGTCGGGGGTGAGCGTTCGGTGCGAGAGTCTCCAGCATAAGGGGGGACCCCCATTGGGCTGATGGCCACTTCCTTGTCAGTGGTGACCTGCGATTCTGCCACTGCCACTCTGGTGGCACCAGCGGTTGTTCCGGCTCTGACGGCGCCAATCGCTGTTTCCGCGATCATGACCACCAGTACCCCGATTGTGACTTCATCCTCGGCCGAAGATGCCGCTCTCTCCCCCTTGGAACGCTGGCGAAAGACGCAAGTGGCGCGAGCCCTGGCCAACTTCGAAGATACTTTGGCCCACTGCACCCGGCTGGTCTTGGAGGAGAGTTGTCCCTTCAAGGAATTCAAGGAGGATCTTGAACATGACGCGTCCTTTTTGCTCAAGAGGCTTGGCGCTACCGCGGCGAGGCCCTACTTTTGGCGTCTGAACGAAGTGGAGGGGGCTATTCGGAAGCTGCTCGCTCTTCGCGCGAAAAGTTCCACTCTTGTCGATCTCGCCTCCCGCGAAGTTGGAGTAGCTATGGCAGATCGTGATCGCCGCTTAAATGAGAATATGTCACTGGAGTTAAAGTTATTAGCAGAGTTGGAGCAGGCCAAGGCCGAGGATGCACGAGTGGCCCGCGAGCAAGAGACGGTCGATAACCGGTTCTCCCGACTTTCCTTCAGAATAGAGAGACTGAAACAGGTTATAACTGACGCACAAGCTTCCCTGGCCGTTCAAGAGAAGGCTCGTGATCAGGTGGCAAAGGAGTTGGAGGGTATTGAGTCTCGTCGGCAATTGGTCACTGATTCTGTTGAGGAGAAGGACCGAGCTCTCAAGGATGTCAAAGAGACCATCCAGGACTTAATCTCGCGCACAGAGGAAGATCTTCATCGAGAGGTCTTAAGGAAGCTTGAGCTTCACCATGCTGAAGAGATTCGTGAGGCAGAGCTGCGATTAAGAGCCTTGTAATTTGCCTTGGATTTTCCGTTGTAATAGGACTTCCTTTTCATGAATGAAATTATCCTTTTGTTTCTGGCAATTATGGCTTGTGTGCATACTATATATAACATAGATATTTTCATGCACTGGTCGGCGTTTCGTCGTGGGACACTTTCCTCAATAGACTCGTTTCGCCTGCAGGCGAGTTTTGCCTGAGGGTGAATTCGCAGTTGTCATACTAACAGCGACTTTGGTTACGGGTGGGCTCCGCTTTTAGCGGGTCGTGTGTTCACCCACGTGCACGTCGGTTACGGAGGCGTGGGTGAGCCGTCTCGCATTAATTGTGGCACGATGGGTCTCCTCGTCCTTCGCACCCAATCCGGACCGTTGGTTAAAGATCGTGTCCAGGAACTGCCGAATCTCAGCCGCTCATATAGAATACGGAATATTCGGCCTTCCCTTCAACTGTTTGGGCCTGAAGGTCCAATCGAGCCGCGTATAACTGCCTAGGGTCGGGGTATTTTAGTACCCTTATCTTCGTCAAGAAAGATCAAAGTTTTCTTATCGTCTTTTTTTTTTCCAGAGAAGATCCAGATTTCTCTCGCATCTCCCAGATGGCACCGAAGGTGAAAAGGGTCACCTCCAAGAAAAGGAAGGAGGCATCTTCTTCGGGTGCGGCAGGAGTCGCTGCTGCCGAAGGTACGTCTTTAACTCAACCCCCGCCCAGGCATGGGTTGGTATTCCTCGCCTAACTCCCCCTCTTATGCCATCGCTGTGCTTCACAGCCCATGACGGCACGCTGCTTCCCGAGGAGTGTGAGGCTAAGCCTATTCTGATATCTGACGATGAGCCTGAGAGTCCAGCGGCTTCCCCTGCTCATGGTCTGGCTCCGCAGCCAGGAACGGAACCTTGCCTCGAGGTTCCCCCTATTGCGATGCTCACCCCTGGTCAAGAGCCTGTCCCCTCTGATTCCTTACCTTTGCAGGCTCGCATCGAAGAGTTCGAGAACGCCGTAAGACAAGTGATTTCCCTTGTCAATCTTGGCGAGGGCAGCTTCGACGGCTTCAGGCAATCCCTCCTGGATCGTGTGGTCGACTTTCGGTGCTTGAACGAAAACCGTCTTACCACTTGTTGCATGCAGAGGCTCCGTGTTTTGGAGTCACGCATGATAAGGCTGGAGACATTGCTACAGGAAGGTCCGAAGGCCGACGTGGAGTCCTGCCTGGCCCATATCAGGCGTCGGGAAGCTTAGGATCAGGAGGTCCGCTCCAAAGAAATGGCTGACTTGGAATCCATCGTCAATCTTTGGGTGGATCAACAACGCTCGCTGGAGGAGGAAGTTGTCGACCTCAATTGCATGATAGCTCGCCTACAAGCCAAACTGGGACAAGCGGAGGCGAAGTTGGAAGGGCTTCAATCTTATGTCGTCAATGTCCGCAAGAAAGTTGAGGCGGAAACTTGGTGCCTCCTGGCCTTACGGGAAAAAGACGCTGCCGCTAGGTCGAGCTCTGAGGAACGAATCAGGAGAGCGGCCGAGGACAAGGCTCGGGAGGACCACGCGAGGAGGGTGGCAATAGCTAAGGAAGAGCTTTCCTCTTTTAGTTTGTTTGATTGAGATTTCAACCATGTATCTGTGCTTAAGACATTTTGCTTGTTTGTCTCGCTTTTGAAACTATGCTATGACTCGCGAAGTAATGACTTTGTGCAAATGCATTGTCTTAGTGAAAAACTGGTGTATGTTCTATGTTTCGAACGTAACATTATGACTTTCTTAGCTATTAAATCATAACTTTGTTCAAATGTACTGTCTAGAAGCATCTGATGAAGTTTGTGTTTTCTTTTTCATGCTTCCTTTGGATGTATCACTCTCCAGTGTTTCTTTGGCATGGCCATCAGCGATTTTAGGTGGCACCCTTTGGGCGAATACTCAACTCGAGTACGGGTCGGTCCAAATGATGGTGAATTCGCTGGGAGAGTCGTATTAAACCGCTGGCGAGTTCGCTTGAAGGTTAACTTTGACTGTTGGCGAATTCGAACCGTAGGCGAATCCCTAGTGTTGGCGGATTCGTGTTGAGGATGACCCTGGACGCTGGCGAGTTTAGAATGCAAGCGGGACTTTCAAAAGGGCGAGTTTGCGTTGTAGACCCAACTCAGCTTCTGGTGAGCTTAGGTTATTGGCGAAAACCTCGTGCCACGCGTCTCTCAGCGGGCCCAAATGCTTGCCAGCTAGGGCTTTAAAAACGTGTCAATGCTCATTAATGGTGAAGTGACAGAACGCCTCGCTTCTTGGGCTTCATCCGATCAGTCGGTTCGGGTCTCGAGAAGCATGGCCTTAAATGGCGTTGAGCTCGAAGCACCGCAGGGCATCTGGGCCGTTCGATTGCTCGAGGGAAGAGATCTCGACCGTTGTATCCTCGGCTATATCTCCCGTACTCGCCATCTTTTTAGTCACGTTCCTTCCTTTTTGAGAAAAACTCGCTAGACGAAAGACCGCTGCTGTAATTTCTCCTCTCATGGCCTCCGACTCTGACCACAGCGCCTCCGAGGAGGTTGGCTCTTTCGCCCCCATCGTTAATGTCGACGCTCCACCTGCTTCCCCGATGAGCTCAATCCAGGGGTCCTCCATTCCGGATCCCGTGGCTCACCCCGCCTTCGTGCTCCTCCAGAGGCTGGAGGGTTTGGTGTAGGGGATCGCTATATCGATTGGCGTGGGCGACGGTCGGTACTTCGATGCGCTTCCGCTCGTGGAAGCGGGCTTAAGGGAGGTCCGTCAAGCGGGCGGTATCTCGCTCGCACGTCAATGCGAGCGGGAGCTCTAGCGAATAGAGGGGTGGATGTACCGCCTTGAGGAGCTAGCCTACGAGGATCCCTCCGACATGCCACCGCCCCTCTCTCTGCGCCTTCTGCTCGAGCGCGAAGAGCGGGCGAAGCAGATTCAGGCAAAAGAGGCCGAGCTCAGACGTCTGCAGAAGCGACACCTAGTGGTTCTGGACCGGATGGATGCTTACCTGGACAGGGCCTTCTTCGAGGATGCTGGTTCTCTTTGTAGCGAGGCCAAGCTGCGGGAGCACGAGCATGAGGCGAGGAGGCTCGGCGAGGCCGCCGGAGCGGTGGAGAGGGCACTTCAGCTTCTTCACCAGGAGGAAGAGGACAGCAAGGCGGATTTAATCAGGCGGTAGCAGAAGTAGAAGGAGAAGGCGAGGATCCAACGTGAGGCGGATCGCCCGAAAGCCAAGGCTAAGATTGGCTCCTTCAGCTTGCTGAAATTTTTGTAATGCCCGTGCTTGTTTAAGTCTGTCCTTCTTCTTTTTTTTTTTGTAATTTGGTTGATGATGGTTGCATCGCAACCTTGAACATTATATGTGTAACTTTGGCCTGTAATGGCCTTGTGTTTTGGTTATTTTCCGCTTTGCATGCACCATTTCATCTCTTTTTCTGATGTGGATACGTGCTTGGCTTGCTTTGTTCTCTAGTCGAGCCCACCTGAGTTACTTAACATTAGGGTGAGGGTGCTCGTGCCTTGCACTTGGCCATTTGGGGGGGGGGCCCCCCCCCCCCCTTTTTTTTAGCTGTCTGTGGCGTGAGGTCAGGTCAGACCTGCCCTTCACGTTGCAGCTTTGGTAGGATTAAGAGGGTAACATTTAGCCCCAAATCAGGAGTGGTTGCTCGTGCGTGCGACCCCCTGATGTCTCCAATGCTTGACTTGCCAGTTTGGCGGGTTGTCGTTCGGAGGCATTGTCGGGTGTGACGCCCGTTAAGCCACCCTTGAGCTGTCATCGCCTGCTATGGTGATGACGGCGGTGATAATCGAGTCGTTCAGGAATGTAGGAATATGACGAGCGATCGTTGTAGGAGCCATCGCTTGGTGGGCTGCTACCCATCAGTTACCCTAAAGGAATATTAGGATAGCTGGAATAGGTCAAATAGTTCAGGGACGTAGGAGTGTGACTATCGACCAAAGCAATAACACATCGCGTGGTAGGTTATCACTTAGGCTATGCTATTCGTAGGAATAGCGGCGCCAGTCATTGGAGGTAATCATTAACCTGATGAAGCTTCATTGCGATCAGAGCAACTATGGGGTCTTATCATCTCGTTGAGGGAGACCGATAAGTCGGTTCGATAGCCGAGTTGTTTGCCGCGATGTGAGCGACTTTAGTGGATCTGTCATCTTATTAGGGAAGATTTGCGAATTGACTTTGGTTCTACCGCGATATGAGCGATTTTGGTGAATCCGCCATCTTATTGGGAAAGAATGGCGAACTGAACTCTGAATGGGGTCTATCGTCAGAGAGGGTAGAGTAGGGATAGTTTAGCCTCGAATACCAGTTGGAGGGCCTGAGGACCAGTTTAGACTCATGCACTCGTGGGAGTTGGTGAAGAAGGACTAAGGATAGTACTTCTTCAAATACTTGCCGTTGATGGGCATCATGATCTTATCGCCATTAGGTTTGACAAGGCGATAGGCGCCGTTCGAGTAGACTGTTTCTATTACGAACGGTCCTTCCCATTTGGGCTAAAATTTGCCCTTCTTCTTGGAGGTGAGTATCATTGGTCGGCGAACGGCCACCACTAGCTCTCCTTCCTTGAAGGCTCGGCGCCTGACTTTCTTGTCGAAAGCCTTAGCCATCCGGGCTTGGTAGAACTCAATGTGCTGTTGAGCCTCTAAGCGTTTGTCATCCAGTGCTTCAAGCTTGGCGAGTCATTGTCGATGATTGCCTTCCACCGTCACTCCCGTTGCCAAGGCGACACGGAGGGACGGGATCTGAATTTCTAATGGCAATACGGCCTTACAGCCGTATACCAATGAGTAGGGCGTGTGGCCAGTCGGTGTGCGAACCGTTGTGCGATACGCCCACAAGCTTTCGCCAAGTTTTTCGTTCCAGTCGCGCTTGCTGGTGGAGGTTAACTTGGTCAAGATTTTGATGATTGTTTTATTGAAGGCCTCGGCCAAGCCATTTGCCGATGGGTTATAGGCCGTGGAGGAGAGATTCTGTATTCGGAACTTGTCGTAGAACCTGGTGAATGCACGGCTGACAAATTACGTACCATTATCATGAATGATACGTCGGGGTACGCCGTATCGGTAGATGACATGGTGTTTGATGAACTTAATCACATCGTTGTTCTTGACTTCTCTCAAGGGGATGGCTTCGGCCCATTTAGAGAAGTAGTCAGTGATCGCGAGAATGAAGCGATGACCTCTTGCCGATGGAGGAGATATTGGTCCGACTATGTCCATCCCCATGCCTCGAAAGGCCACGAAGCCTTGGTCGGGTGTAGATCTTCAGGCGGCTGATGCATGTAGTTGGCATGAATCTGACACTCATGGCAATGCTTCGCGTAAATGACCGCGTCGTGGACCATCCCAGGCCAGAAGTAGCCTATCCTTCGCAGGCGATCCCAAAGTTTAGGTCCGGGCTGGTGGGCCCCGCAAATGCCGCCGTGGGCCTCACGCAGAGCCTCTTGTGCCTCCGCTTTTGAAAGGCATCGGAGTAACAAGCCGTCGTATGATTTTTGATACAACATCTTGGTGGTTGAGTCATAGTAGAATCTCGTAGCACGTCTTCGAACAGACTCCCGCTCCTTCGCATCTTCAGGCAACACGTCGTATAGGACGTAATCGATGATCGGGAGGTGCCAATCCTCAGCACTAGGCTGATCTGGGGCTTGGTGGGTGGTGTTTGCTTCTGGAGCGTCTTTCGATCGAAAGAGCCTCCTGCTCTCTACCGTGACCCACTGGGTTGTCCCTAACGGTTAAGCTAGGTTGGCTGCCAAAGAGGCGAGCGCGTCCGCATGTGTGTTCTTGGATCACAATACGTGCTCGACGCGGAAGCTCTCGAATGACTCCACTAGAGTGATAGCCGCCTTGTGGAGTGGGATCAGGTCTTCGTTCCTAACTTCGTATTCGCCGGTCACCTGTTTGACGATGATCTAGGAATCGCCGTAAGCTTTGAGATGTCTTATCCCTAGCTCTTTGGCCAACTCAAGCCCGATGAGTAGGGCATTGTACTCAGCCACCTTATTGGTGCATGGCTCCGTCAAGGAGAAGGCTCGCTGCAGCACGTGGTTATGCGGAGAAGTGAGGACTACCCCCACTCCCGCAGCAATAGAGCCATCCGCAGCTGCGCGAGACGCGCCGTCGAAGAACATCTGCCACAGCTCCGGTAATGAAGTTACGTTGGCTTCGGGCGGTTCATCTGGCAAATCTTCAAATAAGTCGGTCTTTGACCCCAGTGGGTGACTGGCCATGAGATCGCAGATGGCCTATCCCTTGACGGATTTTTGGGGCATGAAGTGGATATCATATTGAGAAAGGAGAAGAGCCCACCTAGCCAGGTGCCAGTTCAACGCGGCGGGTTGTGTCATGAAGACCCGAATAGGGTTTATCCGGGAGATGACATGGATTGTCTGGCCGACCAGGTAGTGTCGCATCTTTTGGATGGCGAATACCAGTGCCAAACATTCTTTTTCGACCATCGGGTACCGTTGTTCAGCCCCTTGTAGGGTCCTACTCAGGTAGTAGATGCCCTGCTCATGGCCCGCATCATCATTTTGTGCCAAGAGAGCACCCAGAGAATGCTCCATGGCCCGGATATAGATGAGGAATGGTCTCCCTGAAATTGGCGCAGTGAGGACTGGTGAGTCTTCATGAGTTCGAACATCATCCTCAAGTCTTGGAGGTGGTCACCTTTGTGGCGACTCTTCACGACCAGGTCGTCTACATAGCATTCCACCGTCTTTCGCAGGTGCTCTCGAAAGATCATGCTCATGGCGCGTTGATAGGTTGCACCGGCATTCTTGAGTCCAAAGGGCATGACCGTGTAGCAGTACACCCCCATGGGAGTGCGGAACGAAGTGTGTTTCTCATCTTCGGGGTGCATTTTAATCTGATTATATCCAGAGAAACCATCCATGAAAGACATCCTCTCAAATCCGCACGTGTTGTCGATGATGACATCCGTGATGGGCAAAGGAAATTCGTCCTTTGGGCACGCGGCATTGAGGTCTCTGAAGTCGATGCAGATACGGATTTTACCATTTTTCTTTAGGACCGGAACAATATTGGCCACCCAGTCAGGATGCTGTTCCTCTCTGATGAAGCCGGATTCAATGAGCTTCTTCACTTCAGCCTCAATCGCCTCCATAATCTGGGGGCGAAAGCGCCTCTGCTGTTGTTTGACTGGTTTGGTATCTGAGCTGATGTTGAGGCGATGCGTGGCGATCCGTGGATCCAAGCCAGGCATGTCCTCGTAATTCCACACGAAGACGTTGATATATTCTCGTATGAGGGCGATGAGATCCTCTTTTTCATGAGGAGGCAGGCTACCGCTGATAAATATGGGTTTGGGATTCGCCTCAGTGCCCATGTTCACCTGGAAGACTTCGTCTTCGGTCGGTGGTTCCCGTTGCTTGAATCGACTACTCCACTGGGCGTTAACATGGCGATCCCATGTCTCGTCATAAAGTGGAAGTTGTCCATCCTCTGCCATCTCGGTGGGATCCATTGTAGCCATGTTGACTATAAGGCCATCGAACAGATCCCTCACGCTGACATCCGAGTCCCACACCGAGGTCACCGACGATCGATCTCCTGAGCACGCGTAGTCGGAGTCCTCATTGACGTAACAGCACAGGTCTGATGAGGAAGAGGAGTAGCCTAAGCCTCTCCGAGTCCTGTTGAAGTAGTTTGAGGGCTTACCCTTGGGCACGTGGGCAGGTCGGATGACTGTTTTGCATCCTCGGCCGTAATTCAGGCCCTCTAAACACGCGAGATCATACCCCATGTTGCTCATCATGCGTTTGGAAACTTGGCTATATTGCGAAAATTGAGGCGCTGGGTCCTCGTCTTCTGACTCGTCCTACATGGTGCGTAGGGGACTATCGATTCGGCCAAAAATAATGTCTTTTTGATATTTATCTCGGGCTGGCACAACGAATACGGCTCGCGATGAGTCAATTGGCCGCATCCTCACGACGTACGACGAGCATACCAGCATGTGCAGGGAGGGATCACCGCGGAGTTTTGTCCACGAGTCATTGGGTTCGACGTAGAACAAGACGACACATAAGCAAAGTTGGACTTTTCATTCATGATAATCTTCCCCGCCTGAACGGTGTTGGTTACATGATGACTCTCATAACCGATTACAATTGACTCGAAGTCATTTAGTATTAGGTTATCGCCGTACTCAGGTTCGCTATCTACCTCGTTGCCGCTTTCCGGCTCCTCAACTGGCGGTTCGACGGGGTCCTGATACAGCAGAGAGTCTGTAAAGTAATTCTCGACGCCTTTGAAGGGTTGTCTGTCGGCCACTACTGTTTTCACGCGTTCGTAATCGTCCACATATTTCAAGCATTGGTGAAGGGTGGATGGGACTATTCGATTGCCATAGATCCACGGGCGCCCTAAGAGCACGTTGTAGGAAGGCTCGGCATCGATGACATAGCAGGTCACCTCCGTCTTCATGTCGCCTATTCGGCATTTCAGGCGGATTTTACCCAGCGGCCGCGTCCCTGTAGCGTTGAAGCCAAAAATGGTCGTGGTGGTCGAGGACAAACGCTTCGGCGGTATCCCCAAGTGCTTCATCAATTTCAGGGGTACGATGCTTAACGTAGAACCCGGGTCGACTTGGATTCGGTCCACTTTCACCGATCCGACGTATCCCGTGAAGTACAGGGGTCGATCATGAGACGTGCTCTTGATGAGCATGTCTTCAGGGGTAAAAGTGATGCACGGGACACGTCTCTCGGAGACTTGGCAGCAGGTCGTGCATTCTCGTTCCGCTTCTGCTTCTTTCAAGAAATGGGTGACGAATGCCTCTGAGTCGGCCAAAGCCTCTTGTAGGGCTTCGTGGGTAGACCTGGACAACCGGAGGAGGTCGTACATGGTGATTCGCGCCGGGATGCTTTTCAGCTGTGCGAGCACGTTGAATCGTAAGGGTTGGCGGCTCGAGCTTGGCCCGTCTGGGTTAGGGGGAGCTATCGTAGCTAGCCTCTTGGGAGGTCCTGCCGGGTTCTCTGCCCTCGTGGGATATTCTTTGGCGAATTCCTTTCCTGCCCTCGTGGCGAAGACATTGGTGTCCTCCTCGGAATCGGTAAGGGCGGCTATCGCTGTGCTGTCTTTATCTGAAATGGCAGAGACAACGTTGCAATGTTTTCCCTTGGCCTCTTTCGAAGGCCTTGTAGTCCATTGTTCATCATTGAGGAGGTCTGGGTAGACCCACATTATCTATCCCGATGGTAGGGTCTGCGGGACCAAGCCCTTCTCTCGCTGGTTGTGAGGATCGTCGTTGGTGATCTTCAAAATCGTCTTAGGGATAGGAACTACCCTGGCCGGAGCTCGAACCTCTGGGAGATTTGTCCCAAAGCTCAAGGTGATCATGTTCGTGGTCACCTGCTTTTGGACCTTTTCCTTCTTCAAGAACCCTGCGTCGTAGAGGGCCTGGAGCTTGTCCTTGAGGACGTAGCACTTGGTTGTGTGGTGACCAAGGAACCTGTGATAAGCACAGTAGGTCGGGTCACTGGTTTTGTCCGCCTCCTCAGGCTTCGTGGCTTCTGGCAATTTGATTCGACCACTCTTGAGCAGAGTATCAAACGTTGCCACTACCTGGTCTTCTTTGAAGTCATACTGCCGTGGGGGGCGTTGCTCAAATTGCCTAGGCTTCGGCCTCTGAGCAGTCTTCGGCGCTGGGGCAGAGTCAACAGCCATAATCTCTTTTCCTCTTGTTCGAGGGGGATTCTTCGGCACGGCTGGTTCTGCAGCTCCTTTCTTAGGCTGTGGTTCTTCGGCCTTGAGCCTTTTGATCATGTTTTCTACTTGTTCGCCTTGACGAACAAGCTCTTTCCATGTCCGTGTCTCTACCGCGCCTATCTTGGACAAGATGTGGATCGACAAGTTGTGACGGCACATCTCGATCAGTGTCGCCTCGGAAACTTGGTCCCGACAGTGGACTGATCGATTCCGAAATCTCTTTACGAAGTCGTTGACCGACTCCGACTTCCGCTGCTTTTCAGCGAGGAGAGTGGCCATTGATACTTCGGTGTCGTCGTCGAAGAAGCAGGCCAAAAAGAGCTTTTCGACATCGGCCCACGACTTGATAGAGTCGGGTTCGAGTTTACGGAACCATTCGAAGGCCACCCCCTTGAGGGTACCTATGAATAGTCGAGTGAGAATGGCGTCATTCCCCGTAAGGAATCCAGTCTGCGCCATGAAGTAGTAGATGTGCTGCGAGGGTGAGCCTTTGCTGTTAAACTACACCAAGCTAATTGGCTTGAACTTTGTCGGGTATGGGATCATGTCCCATTCGATAGGGTAGGGACGTATCACCCCCAGCTTGTTCATGTTTTGCTGAAGCTTCAGCGCGTTGAGGTGGTCCTGAAATTCATCGAACCTCTTGTCACGGGTGCTATCCCCAGTATGTGACGTTCCTAAAGACGTTTTGGAAGAGTAATCGGATTGTTGATTATTGTCATCTTCCGTTTCTGTCGCCGGACGGTGAGGAGGTACTCACTCTCTATCCCCTGTTCGCCGGGGTAAGGGGCGTTGGGTTCTTTTCTTCTTCTTCTTCTTGTTAAGAAGTTCTCCATCATCCCTCTTAGAGAGTCGATGGTCGCCTGTTGCTCTTCGAGCTTCTGAGTGACCGTATGGTCATGGGTAAGTTCAGTCATGTGCACCCGTGCCCTCGCGTCTTGACTTGAGTGCGAGGTTTGAGATGTCGCTGCCGCCGAATGAACTTTGTCCTCGCCGTAAGAGGGAGGGACTAGGGTAGAGTAGTCAAACCCGATGCTCGCTCCCTTGCGACTACGGGTTCGCTGGTATATGCCGCCTTGGCTGCGTCGGGCGAACCAAGGATTGGATCCCAGAATGGAATCTGAATCCAAGGAATCGAAAAATACCACATTGCCCTTGTCCGTCATGTTGATTGTGGCGGCCGGGAGTTCTAGGTCGTCGGCAGCACGTCCTTTTTAGTGATGGCGCTTTCGACGGGAGGGCCTCTGCCCAGAAGGTTGTAGAGAAAGTCTCTCAAACACCAAAGGCTTCATCGTTCCTATGCATTGGCAGTCGATGAGTACCATGTGGATGAGCCTTTCGCAATAGCACTGAGGACTCGCTTCACGCATGGTGTGTTTGCGGGTTAAATATTCTCGGAGATCTCCTGTGGGTGGTTGGTAACAACCCCCGGCATCGGAAGGATCGCTTGGATGAGTACACGAGAGATCTTTAGATGTACTCTCTGGTGCACGCTGGGTGGAATGCTGCGGTGTTGGGGTTAGGTGATCTTACCTTGACAGGCAAGTTTTTGCGTTTGGGCGAACTCCAGCGTGTAGGCGAGTTTCAACCCTTCGTTTGAACGAGCGGGTTCGCGAAGTGTCACCTACTTCATTGCCTTTGCATTTATCCGCCAAAAGATTATGGTGAGGCTCGCCAGCCTGCGAGGATTCGCCTATTCTGATAGGCCCACTCGCTTGGGGTGGTTTACTCGCATCAGGGATGTGACATGAGAAGCGAAGTCCCCCTGAGTGGGCGGCCCCATCCTTCTTGGTTGGCGCTCCTGATTTGGAGGGCCTCCCAATATTGGGTGAGTTGCCTTCTTGTTTCTCGCTTCTCGGGCCTGTATGGTAATTCAGGCCGTCGTGTGATGCGCAGGTTTGGGCTTTCCGCTCGACAAGCGTCTGCCGTCGCTGTTGGCTAGCTCTTCCAGCGGAGAGAGTATCTGCGCGGGCTGTGGCAGTGCGGCTTGTGCCGGACTGAACTGGAGTCTCTTTTGGGGCGGGTGTTACCGAGGGTCGTTTAGCGACCCACTTAGTAGACCCTCCCCCCATGCCCTCGGTCTGGGACTTAGCCTCGAGAGACTTTGGGGCGGGTTTCCCCATCGAGACTCGGGTAGAGCCTTCTGGCGCGGGACCTTTAACCGTCTGAGGTCGGCTCCTGTACATGACTTTGTGGCACTTACGGGACGCTTCGCCACTGGAAGAGGAGGAAGACAAGTACTCTTCGTACTTGGCCTGGTCGAACTCGATCTCTAGGGACTCTACTATCGTCCCAACAGCAACCTCGTCGAATTGAGCTACCACCATTTCGCTTGAGGAAACAGCTTCTCCCACTGTGGTCGCCATCTTCTGTAGGTGTAATTTTTGATCTCCCGAAAATAGGGAACTTCGTCTGTATTGATAAGAAGGCTTATTACAAACTAATAATCAAATGGTTACAACAGAAGCAGAGGGGAGGCCCTCTTTGTTTAATCGTGGGGACTTTAAGGTAGCTACAGGATGCTTCGCTCGGTGCTCGTGCCGAGTTTGCCTCCCTTGGACGATTCGACCGAGGTTGTTGGAGAGCTTCAGTACTCAGTAGAAGCTCAAGGTGAAGGAGTTTGTCTCTTCTGGCTCGCCAGCGATCAGGGCTCGGAGCTAGGAGATGGCGCTGTAATGCAAGGGTATGCAGAAATCCTCTTCCTCTCTTGATTGATCAATCGATCGATCTCCTCCAAGTTGCTGAAAGAAGCCTTTTAATAGGAGAGAGACAGTTTGGCTATTCCTGGAATTATGGGATGTGACCATACATTGTTTAGAGACATTCCGCTACTCCTCTGTGCTGCCAGTGGTCATTCGAGGAGTCGCATGTTATGTCACGTCACGTAGGAGTGGGAAAGCCCCTCCTCGTACCCGTGACAGCGGCTGCCAGATGCTTGAGTGGATCTGACCAGCTCATCGAACGCCGACGGCTCTTGCTCTCGGTTTGGACGAGTGAGGTAAGCAGCATTTATGAGGGTGTAGGCTGCTCTGGCAGCTGTCTGCTTACCCACGCTACGAGCCACCGAGAGGCCATCTGACGGTCCTGGGGTCTTGTACCCTCTCTCTTCTCCCTATGTCTTGATAGAGGCGGGAGAATAGACGTCTCGTGCCTGAGTGGGCTCCAGATAGCTTGCTGCACGCCGACGGCTTCGGCTCTCCATTCTGATGGGTGAGGTGACCCGCATTTATGAGTATGTAGGCCGGTCCGGCGCCTGTCCTGTTCGCTTGAGTTACGGGCGGCCGTCTGACGAATCTGGAGCACTGTGCTCCCTCCCCTCGCATCGCGGGAAGTAGGGAAGGCATGTCCCTGGAAACCCAGTTTTCGACTCTCGTAGGTAGACGTGGCCTTCTATGGGCGGGTTTGGTATATGAGGGCGGATTTGAACCACTGCGAGCGAATTCCGCTCATGAGGGCGGATCCATTCTACTAATGGGTCCATGTGACTTGGCGCGTGAGGGCCCAGGCGTGCTGTCGAGCCCGTTTTATGGTTACACTCCACTCTTTGTTTCAGTGGATGGTCTTGACTTATGGGCGAATTTGTTTGCTAGTCCACCGCGATAATTTTTACCATCTACAATCCCAAACGAACGACACGCCTTTCTTCGTGAGTTTAGAGAACGGTTGACATTTTCCGGATAGATTTGATATAAACCGACGGATATATGCCAATCGACCTTGCAATCCTCTGAGTTCCTTAAGATTTCTCAGAGGTTGTAACTCATGTATCACCTTCACTTTATTAGGATCGATATGAATACCTTTTGTGGTGACGACGAATCCAAGAAATTTACCGCTCGACATTCCTAGGAAGGATTTAGTCGGGTTCATTTTTAGCTGATGACTTCTCATAAGATCGAACATCGTCTTCAGATCTTTAATGTGGTCATTTTTATCACGGCTCTTAACGACTAGGTCATCAACGTAGCATTCGATAGTCTTTCGAAGGTGCTCTTGAAAGATCTTCGTCATTGCTCTTTGGTAAGTAGCGCCGGCATTCTTCAACCCGAACGGCATAACAGTATAACAAAAGACACCAAGGGGTGTTCTGAAAGCTGTATGCTTTTCATCATCCGGATGCATCTTAATCTGATTATATCCTGAGAATCCATCCATGAATGACATTCTCTCAAACCCGCATGTATTGTCAATGATGACATCTGTAATGGGCAAGGGGAAATCGTCTTTAGGACAGGCGGTATTCAGATCTCTGAAGTCAATACAAATTCTGATTTTCCCATTCTTTTTAAGAACTGGCACGATGTTGGCTAGCCAATCAGGGTGTTGTTCTTCTCTGACAAAACCTGAATCGATTAATTTCTTGACTTCAGCTTCTATTGCCTCCATAATTTCCGGACGAAACCGTCTTTGTTGTTGCTTGACAGGTTTAGCATCCGATTTTATGTTGAGGCTGTGCATTGCTATATTTGGGTCGAGTCCCGGCATATCTTCGTAATTCCAAGCGAAAACGTCGATATACTCTCTAACGAGGGCGATTAGTTCCTCTTTTTCTTCTGGTGGAAGATCACCGCTAATAAATATAGGTTTCGGATTAGCTTCGTCACCCATATTGATCTGGACTACTTTATCCTCCGTAGGAGGTTCCCTTTGCTCAAACCGGTCGCCATACTGGATATTCATATAATGCATCCAGTGATCTTCCCAAATAGGCAATTGATCGTCTTCTTCGGTTGTGGAAGGATCAACCGTCGCCATGTTCGACATTAGGGCCTTGAATTTCTCTCCAATGCTCGCGTCAGAGTCCCACATTGAAGTGTCGGATGAATGCCCACTCTCATTTCTCAGCTGGCTAATGATCTGCTGGCAATATTTGTCATCAGATGACGAAGCATAACCTAAACCTCTTCTATGACTATAATAATTGTCCGGATTTCCTTTTGGTACATAAGTAGGGCGGGGTGGAACCCTGACTCCTTGACCAAAATGAAGACCTTCACCGAGCGAGAGGTTATAGCCTTGTCTCGTCATGTAACCATTTGCTTGCGAACTATACCGAGAGAAATGTCGCCCCGGCTCTTCATCGTTCGAGTTGCTGTCCAAGAAAAGATCAGGAGTTAGGGATGGGTCCCCTTTTCCAAAGATTATTTCTTTCTCACCCTCTGTCTTTGCAGGTAGGATTACCGTTGTCCCGGCTGAATTTTGCAGATATTTCGTCGTCGTGCAAGAAGAGCGAAGTGGCATGTGTAGGTTAGGATTGTCATACAATTCCTGCATTATATTATCAAAGCCAGGCGAGTACTCTAAATCATTCTTTATTGTTTCATCGGCAAGTTGCCAGTTACAACTTTCGTCCGACGATTCATCACCGTCAAGATCGATTACAAGAGGTTCAATGTCATTGAGTACAAGACCTTCACTATAATCGAGCCCGGCTTCGGTATCAGATTCTTCTCCACTGTCCGTGCCATGGGCCGATGGTTCAGTATCGAATTCAGCACCATAAAGAAGGGAGTCAGTAAAGTAATTTTCTAACCCCTTGAATGGTTGCTTATCCGTGACCATTGTCTTGACCTCCTCATTAGTGTCGACATACTTCAAACATTGATGGAGGGTGGAGGGCACTATAAGATTACCGTGGATCCATGGATGACCCAACAGTAAGTTATAGGAAGTCTCTACATCGATCACATAACAGGTGACTTCAGACTTCAAATCTCCGAGTTGACACTTCACCCAGATTTTTCCCAACAGTCTTGATCCACTAGTATTGAACCCGTAGATGACCGTCCTTATGGAGGCTAACTTGCTGGCGGGAATTCTGAGGTGGTACATCAACCGAAGCGGCATGATGCTAACAGCGGAACCCGGATCGATTTGAATCCGGTTGACAACGCTCGAACCGATATATCCAGTAAAATATAACGATCTGTCATGCTTCGAATTCCTAACTTGCATATCTTCTTTTGTGAAGGCTATGCAAAAAAATTTGGTGGCTGCCAGATTGCAGTGCTGCACTGATGACTCTGGCTCTTCAGGAGTTGGCTTGATCCGAGTGAGGAATACCTCAGAATCAGCCAAGGCTTCTTGTAAAGCTTCCCTGGTCTCTTTCGAGAGGCGCAACAACTCATATAGCGTGATCCTTGCTAGGATATTTGCTAACTGAGTCATGACGTCGAAGCGGTATGGAGTGTTTGAGCTTTCCGGTTTGTCTCGTCCAATCGGTCGATTGAAACGAGGCTGCTTCGGAAGTTGAACTTCTTTAGGTTGAGGTTCCTTCTCTTTCTGCTTAACAACTTTCTGTGGCTTCTCAGTTGCTAAGGGTGGAGTTGTAACCACCCCCAGTTCTTTCAACGTTTTGGTAGGTACAGCTCTCTCTACCCCCTGCTCGGCTAATTGCTCGGAAGCGCTTGGGTAGTTAAAACTATATTCGTTTCCACTTCTAGTAGCGAAAACCTCCTGTTCTTCATCAGAAAGTGGTAAAGCTGCAATCTCCTCGTCGTCTTTCTCAGGAATCGCCGAGGCTCCATAATAGGACTTCTCTTTTCCCTTGCCTTTTGATTTCTTCTTCGACGTGGATGTCGTCCACTTTTCATCTTCAAGCAAATCCGGATGAACCCAAAGGATTTCACCGTTAGGGGTCGTGTGTGACACTAGTCCTTTTTGGCGCTGTCCATGAGGGTCATCGTTGATGGTTTGCATCTTAACCTTTGACACTGGTTCGGCTTGAAACCAGGACAAAGGAACCGATCCAATGCTAATAGAGACCGCGTTTGCGCCCACCTTCTTCTCCTTTGGCTTCGGCGTCACAATACCAACATCAATTAAGGTTTGTATTTTGTCTTTTAAGACATAACACGCCTTAGTGGGATGGTGGACCCTCCTGTGATATGCACAATATTTTGGGTCATTAGTCTTCTTCGCTTCTTCTTGGTTTGTGACCGGTGGAAGCTTGATCTTATTGTTATCCAGCAAGTACTTGAAGATAACCGGAACCTCATCATCTTTGAATTAATATTCCTTTGGAAATCTAGGCTCAGAAGTTTTAAACTGTTTCTGAGGCTGCTGATTTTGATTGGGCGCCAACTGGAAGGATGACTGCTGCGGTTGTTGTTGCGGCGGCTGTTGTGACGTTTGATGCGCGTCCACAGCGGCTACGGACCCCCTTCCTCTGCCTCGAGGATTGAACTTCTGTTTTTGATTTTGATTGTTGGCTGGTGGCTGACCCCTTTCTAAATTCCTTCTCTTGAGAAACCGTTCAGCTTGCGCACCTCTAACCTTCAACTCCTTCCAGGTTTTAGAGGGTACAACTCCCATAACCTCTAATACATCCAATGACAAGTTATTGTGACATGTCTGTAGGATGAATTCTTCGGTGAGTGGATCTCGACAATTCACCGCTTTGTTCTGGAACCGTTTGACAAAAACGTCAACCGACTCCCCATTCTTCTGCTTTTGGTCCAACAACGTGCCAATGGAGACCTCCGTGTCATCGTCGAAGAAATTGGTGAGGAACAATTCTTCCATATCTCCCCAGCTAGTGATGCTTCCGGGTTTCAGGCGTCGGTACCAATCGAAGGCAGGCCCACGGAGGGTTCCTACAAATGACCGAACCATCAGGGCTTCATTTCCTGATATCGCACCGAGATGTGACTTGAAGTAAATCAAGTGCTGAGTTGGTGAACCCCTGCCATCAAAAGGAGTAAAGTTAATCAAATTAAATTTTGGGGGATAAGGAATCAAATCCTACTCTCTCGGGTATGGGTATGGAATGCACGTCTTCTTCACTTCTTAGGCCGTCATCAGAGCATTGACTTTGCTCTCAAGATCCTGCATCTGTTAGACCCTAGAGGGGGGGTGATTAGGGTCTTATGCTAATCTAATCCGATTATATGCCAATTAAAACTAATTAATAAGTTATCCTAGCAAGTATGAAATACAACAAGATAAATGAGCTAGGATAAGCAATATGAACAAATGTATATATCCTAGCAATGAGATATTACAAAAATATGAGCAAAGGTATATAAACTAACACAAGGGTAAAATAAACAATCTAAACAAGAATAAGAACGCCAATGCAATCACAAACAAAACGATATGATTACGAGGTTCGGTCCCCACGACCTACGTCCCCGCTCCTCACCTCGAGGAGATCTCCACTATCACAACCGGGTTTTCTACGTTCACCCGAACAACGTTTACACCTCACAATACAATCACTATGCAATCACACCTCACACACTAAGTGTTGGTCCTAGCCCGTGTCCTCCTCCTCAAGTGCTCGGTTACAACCTCTCCCTAGGCTCGTCAACCGACGCCACTCCTCTTGGATTCGACCCCGTCTCTCACCACACACTCCTCACTCGGTGTACAAGTATATTACAAAGTGATTCTCACGATAAGCATAATATAATAAATGATTGTTCTCTCTAACAATGTGAGAACTCAATTAAGCACAACTCTAAGTCACAAACCCCACAACCCAAAATATACTATGTATGCAAATACAATAAGCTCAATAGGTTGTGTGTGAACAAAGAGATAAAACAATATGAACTCAATATGAAATCTAGCTTATGAAATTAAGAACAAACTTATAAAATGCTAGAATTGAGTTTAAGAAAACTTCTCTATAGATGACAAGAGATGGAGGGAGAATAGTTGGAAGCTCAAACTTCAATAGAGGATCTCCTCAAGCTCTTGTGGAATTGATTCACAAAACTAAAAACACTCAAATGCTTAAAAGCTTATAAACACACTTTAAACAAACTTAAACCCTTGATTAAAACTTTCTTAAACTTGTTTTAAAACTCTCTTGATTAACCTTAGAGGTATGAGGGCATGGGGTATATATAGGCTCATGAAACAACCCCAAAAACCAATAAAAACACCCCCAAAACATTAAAATAAACAAAAAACAGAACTAGTCATTACTATAGCAACGGTTGGAAGCTACAGTAACTTCGGTCGACCGGTACGGTCGACCGGGAGCCATATGCAAAGCTGAGTAACGTCCAGAGACATTTCCGGTCGACCGGTCCGGTCGACCGGCGTTACTGTAGCAGCGCACAGCTGTTTTGTAAAATCAATTTAAAATAGTAAATGAACTCTAAAAATTATAAAATTTTGTGGGAATGTTCTAGACATGTAGAATGACATGTTAGAGAAAGAATTTCGGAAAAAACATTTCCCAGTTGAGAGAAATAAATGTTTGAACACAGATTTACAGTTTCTGAAAAACTGCAGACATATACGATTTTGTAAAATCAATTTGACACAGTAAATCAACTCCAAAAATAGTAAAAACTGGAGGAAAGTTTCTAAACATGTAGATAAACATGTCAGAAAAAGAATTTTTCAAATATCACTTCCCATTTGTGAAAACTCAACAGTTTTGTAAAAACATGCACGAACATGTGCACGAACGAAAACGTGAATTTGTAAATTCCTTTAAACATAACAAATCAATTCCAAACTTGATGAAACTTTGAGAAATGTTTGCAAATGATATTTTGAACATGTTACAAAAAGAATTTTCTAATTTGCATTTCCCAATTGTGAAATCTCATTATTTTGCAAAAGTGTTCAAAACATGAAAAAGTGATATACATGAAGTTTGATGTTTTGACATAAACAATGTTTTGAAACTTTGCACAATGATTACATAGACTTGATAAAATATGTATATAATGATTGTTAAGTCTATAAACTGAGAATACAATATTTGAGCTTAGAAACCAAATACGTGTATGTATATATAAACATCAAAATCTAAAACACTTGTATGTATATATATAACTATATATATGCATAGAAACCAAATACGTGTGTGTATATGATATTGAGCTTAGAGTATCTAACACACATAATATAAAACCTAAACTAAATATACCAAAGCTTGATCTTGATCTTCAATAGGCTTGACTTGATATATTTGCGGATGAAGCTAAACTTGGATCTTGAACTTTGAAATGCATAAGCTTCAACCACTATTCCACCAACCTCCATTGGATATGTTCGTTTAAGCGCAATTCCATCCATCCTCCAACAACGTTGTTTGTCTATAATACATGGAAGACACAAATACTAGACAAACAACATTAGTGGTAAATTTTTTGTTAAACATCATCAAAACAAGAAGGCCAACAGCATCTTCTTGTCTTCTTCCTCATCCTTCTTCAAGTAGACTTGAGGAGGTTGAGTGGCTGATTTTGATGGACCGCTTCCAGAATTATCTTTATCGGGAGGAGGATCAGCAAAGATAGTCTCGTCCTGTTTATCATCGTCTGTAGTTATACGCACAGGTATAACATTACGTTGACTGGATTCTGCCTTCTGGCTAGACTCCGGTTGATGTTGTTGAGCTTGCAAATCCCGTATTTGCTGCATCGTCAACTCCATCTCAGTTTTGATCTCAGCTCTGATTTCTTCGCGTTGTTTGGCCAATGCTTCCTGTAGTATCTGAGCTAATTGATCTGGTGTGATGGCGAACGATTCTCTGGCTTGCCCAACACTAGACGTGGTGCTGTCTGAAGCAATAGCAGAACAAGTATCTGACAGCTCCTCCTCCGAAGATAATCCTTCATGCATTCTTTTATAGTCTCGACGCCGGTTGGCCCTTCCTTGCAACCGCGCCATTCTTTGAGAAAGACCCCGCTCAACTCTTCCTTCTGAAGAGAAATCAGGGTTAGGGTTGACTAAATGTTGTTTTCCTCTGCCGGTCATGTTAATAGTGACCTCAGGGAATTCATCTCGCCGAATTGCAGGTTTCTTTTTGTTGAAGCGCCTCACTTTGGGTTTTGGCGTTTCTGTCGAAAGTCTTTGAAATACGGAAACACATTTCACCCCTGCTTCTGAGCAATTGCATTCCGTTAATACTGCTTTAATAAGGCTCTCGCAAGCGCAATGAGACTCATCTCCTCGGACAACTCTTTTTCTCGAGTTGTTATTTTGATAGTACAGCTCATCATTGTTATGATTTGAGCAACCTATCTTTTGTCTGGGAACTTTGTTAACATGCACAGGCCGACTAGTCGTTGCCTCTGGGCGATCCAAAGTTAAATTTTTAAATACACCCCCTTGCGGGTGTGGAGTCTTCATGGGTCCTAGACGAGAATGAACTGGTACTCTCTCGTTTCGGACTGGATTAATTCTGACAGGAGGGTTTTTACGACCCCATGTATAGAAAACCACTAAGGGCTTATTTGCCGGACTTGGATTTTCTTTGACCGGTTTTTTGCCTCGATCGTCAACCGAGGGACCAAGGCGATCCGCCATAGTGATCTTGAACTTGGATAAATTTGGGCTAACCCAGGGCTTCATTGGTGATGCAGTAGACGGGCCTGGAACAGATGCTTGAGGCGCCTTCAGCATCGAAACTTTACGGTTCTTTGGTGGCTTTTCAGACACCAACTCCTCCTTGATTGCTTGTTTTTGTTGACGAAGAGCGCGGGCACGAGTGGCCTTCACTTTACGCCTTTGTATCCGTTCCTTCAATATTGAACGAGCCCTTTTGACGAGGGTCCATTCCTTCGTCGTAAGTTTTGCAGAAATGTGATTATTTTGCCTTTGAGGCAACTGAACCATCTTCTGGTTCCTCGACTTTAGGTCCGCATAATAATGGACCCCGTCGGTCTGTTGCATGGCCTTAGCCAATTGTCGAGCACGGCGCTGGCGTTGTCTCTGACGAGCCCTCTTCGTCAGCACCGGTGAGATATTCATCAGCGACTCCTTAACTGGTGCGGAGTCACTTGGAGCAGAGATGTTGCAGGGAGATTCCTTAACAACAGTCGAGCAGGAACCTTCACCTGCGGCCTTCATCGGAGCTGAAGACTTGGGAATTTTCTTGGAAGAGGAAATCCTCCTGCACTTGCGTGGTGAGGAAGATTTTGAAGACGAGGATGACATGTACTCCTCGAATTTCGCCTGATCAAATTCGTATTCGATCTCCTCGGTGACAATGATCTTGATCGGTTGCGACACCGCGGCCTCGGCAGCGAGGCCGCTGGCTCCCACTATGATCGCTAGTTTGTTTTCGCCGAAAGTTGTTTTCATTGCGGATTCCATTTAAACTTTAATCATTTACAGGAGATTACAATAAAAAATAAACAAAAATTACAACCTTCGAGAAAATAACACAATAGTCGTTTATCAACTACTACTTTTGTGGGACTTTGCCTGTGCCGGGAGCGCTTTAGCTCGTGGACCACCGAATCACAGATCATGAAGAGGGGTTACTGATTCTTCCTTCGTTTATCGAAGTGAGAATTTGAAACGAAGATCTTATCAAAGTAAGATAGTCGTTCTTCTTAAGATCAAGTCAAAGCTCGAACTCAAGGAATTGCTTTAAGAACTCAAATCTCTGCTCTCTCTGCTCTGGATTGCTCTAACAAATGCTCGATCCTCGTCAGTAGTGACCCTAGGGGGTATTTATAGCCTCTGGAACACAACTGAAAAAATACAACTCAATGAAGAAATCAACTAGCGAGACAGTGTTTACTGTCTCGCTGGCCGAGACAGTGTTTGATGTCTCGCGCCGCGAGACAGTAAATACTGTCTCGGAAAACGAATATTCCTGGCAGTTTTCATTGTAACTGCCTCCCCACGTTTCAAACTCCGTTATTTTGGCAGTTATTCACGTGATTTTCACCCACGTTGTTTCCCACGTCCCTTGGCAGTTAATGGACACGTGTAGGGTAGTTATCAAGGCGGTTTTAACCATTTCAACACTGTCTCGCTGGCGAGACAGTAAACACTATCTCACTGGCGAGACAGGAAATACTGTCTCACTGGCAAGATAGGAAATACTGTCTCGCTGGCGAGACAGCAAAGTCTGTCTCGCTGGCGAGACAGCAAAGTCTGTTTCGCTGGCGAGACTGTAAAGACTGTCTCGCTGGTGAGACAGTTCATATCTGTCTCGATTTTTCTCCTAAGACAGTATGATGTGATTTTTGGATGGTCTTCTCCATGTTTGGATATCTATTAACATTTTTTGACGCCTACAATACCCAGTCATCAACAATATTCATCTCAAAACCGAACGAGATAATTATTTGTTAAAACTTGTAATACCATTGACGAGGAGCTTGCTTGAGTCCATAGATGGATTTCCTTAATTTGCAAACCATATTCTTTTGGTCTCCTGACACAAAGTTTTCTGGTTGCATCATAATATAAATCATCTCATCAATGTCGCCATTGAGAAATGCAGTCTTAATATCCATCTGATTTAACTCAAGATCATAATTAGCAACAAGTGCCATGATTTTTCTGAAGGAGTCTTGTGATGAATCCGGAGAGAAAGTCTTTGTATAATCAATGCTTTCCTTTTGAGTAAAGCCTTTAGCTACAAGACGTGCCTTATACTTCTCCATATTATCGTTTGCGTCCTGCTTAGTTTTAAAAATCCATTTACAACCAATTGTTTTTGCACCTTCTGACAATGGGACAAGTTCCCAAACCTTATTGTCTTGCATAGACTTGTACTCTTCATTCATGGCATCAATCCACTGTTAAGAGTTAGAACTTTTCAAGGCCTGAGAGAAGTTGATTGGATCATCTTCCAACATTCCATTACTTTCCTCATATTCTTGGAGAAATACAATATAATCATCTGAAATAGCATTTCTCCTTTCTCTCGTGAATCTCCTTAATGGCACTGGTTCTTGAGGTTGTTGAGTTTGTTCTTCTGGAACAGGAAGTTGTTCAACATTATCATCTTGATGTTCCAGATTTACTTCTTGAGTAACAACAAGTAAAGGAACCTGAATATTGTCAAAAATAACTGTATGGATTGGGTATGAAGCCAATTTCTCCTCAAAAACAATATCTCTAACCTTATTTCTCCCCCTAAACTCAACATCCTCAAAGAATGTTGCTGTTTCCGTCTCAAAAATATTCCTGAGTATGGGATCATAAAACTTATAGCCCCTAGAGCGTTCAGAATACCCAATAAAATAGCTGCTAACTGTTTTGGAGTCCAATTTTTTTTATTTGGCCTATAAGGCCTTGCCTTAGCTGGACATCCCCAAATATGTAAATGCTTTAAACTGGGCTTTCAACCAGTCCAAAGCTCATAAGGTGTTTTAACAACTGCTTTACTTGGTACTCTATTTAGAATGTAAACTGTTGTCTTTAGTGCTTCTCCCCAGAGTGACTCTGGTAAAAAAAATGAGCAATCATACTTCTTACCATATCCTTAAGAGTCCTATTTCATCTTTCAGCTACACCATTCATGCTAGGTGAACCTGACATGGTATACTGTGGGACGATACTATATTCCTCTAGATATCTAGCAAATGGTCCTGAATGTTGTTCACCTGAACCATCATATCTGTCGTAGTACTCACCACTACGATCAGATCTAACGGTTTTAATTCTTTTCTTGAGTTGATTCTCAACTTTAGGTTTATAGGCTTTGAACATGTCTAGAGACTCAGATTTCCCATGAATGTGATATAGGTACCCATAACGTGAGTAATCGTCTATGAATGATATAAAATATTGTTGACCATTCTAAGATGCCATAGGGAATGACCCATAAATATCTGTATGTATCAATTCTAAGACGTCTGAAAATCTTTTGGCACCTAATCTCTTAATTTTGGTATGTTTTCCCTTGATACATTCAACACATACGTCGAAGTCCGAAAAATCAAGGGAATCCAAAATTTCATCAGACACAAGACGCTCAACTCTACCTTTTGAGATGTGACCCAAGCGTTTATGCCATAATATCGCCGAATTCTCCTTATTTAATTTACACTTAGTACCACGTGATTCCACGTGCAAGGATTCATTATAAGAAGCAATTGTATCAAGCAAATATAGGTTGTCATAAATACTTAAGTAACCAGTTCCCACAACATTTGAATTAAAAGATAAACTAAATTGACTATTTTTGAATGAACATTGATAACCTGATTTGTCCAATACAGAAACAGAAACCAAATTCCGTCTAAAAGACGGTACTACAAAAATATCTTTTATGTCCAAATAAGAACCAGTTCCTAATAACAACCTAAAATGCTCAATTGCTTCCACATCTACCGATTGACTGTCACCCACAAAGATGTGTCTTTCAACATCACTTGGCTTTCGATAGCTCTGGCAACCCCTTATTAGCACGCTAGGTGTGATATTTGGTACAATTCTTCTTTACGCGTCCAGGTTTGTTACAGAAGAAACAACCCTGATTATCCTTATGTTGTTTCTTCTGAATTGGACCCTTAGCAGCTTCATTATCATTCTTTCTTTTCTTACTCTTATCCTTAGAGGCATATGCCAGATGAGCACCTTCTATCTTATCTTGCTTTAACCTGTCTTTTTCTTACACACAGTATAAAATGAGCTCATTTAGAGTCCATTTCTCTTTTTGACAGTTATAACTGAGCTTGAACTGACTGAACTGTGCAGGGAGAGACAACAAAACCAGATGTACTAATAACTCATCACAAAGATCAAGTTTAAGTGCCTTTAGTTTTGAAGCAATATGAGACATTTCAATTATGTACTCCCTGATATTTCCTTTGCCCTTATACTTCATCGAAATCAAGTGAGCTAAAAGCGTGCTTCTTTCTACCTTATCGTTTTTCGCAAAATTCTTCTTAATTTTTGTAAGGAAATCTTTGGCCTTAGTAATCCCTTCGGATTCTATGCCCATGAAGGCTTCCGGAATGCCACGCTTAATGATCATTAGACTCATGCGATTTGAATGCTCCTACTTCTCATACTCCTTCTTAACATCAGGAGTACTATCCGTATTGAGAGGTTAGGGTTGCTCAGTTCTTAATGTAAGGTCTAGATCCATACAGCCAAGAACAATTAATATGTTCTCTTTCCAAACCGTTAAATTTGTCCCATTGAGCATGGGAATTGAGTTGATGTTAGAATAAATTATTGTAGCAGATGCATTAGCTAAAATAAATAAAAGATACTCACATTATTAACCGTAATCAATAAATACAAATAATGATAAATCTCATCTCAAGATATCTGGCATAACATTAATATCAAGTCTTCGGACAGTAATATTAACTTGTAAGTGATACCTTGTTGCAAT
The DNA here is from genome assembly GCA_022839385.1 of Asparagus kiusianus. Taxonomy (NCBI): domain Eukaryota; kingdom Viridiplantae; phylum Streptophyta; class Magnoliopsida; order Asparagales; family Asparagaceae; genus Asparagus; species Asparagus kiusianus. Next base: position 33,909 of record BQKN01066966.1, on the reverse strand, counting down.
GATAAAATATTAACAATAACTCATGTCAAATAATAAAACTATATTTGGATCGATTCGTTATTCACATGTAAACCTTATAATTGTCACACATTTATCATCACATATGTGTATGCAGTCTAAATAAATATTAACCTTCCTTTGGACCGATTAAATATTTACACGAAAGCATACACACAAACATCTCACATTCCTCATGAACAATCTACACAAGAGAGGTTACTTTGATAACTTCTTGTATCAATTAAACAATTGGAGTGAGAGACAACCTTAATACCTTAGTGTCATAATATTTGAATTAAATAATTAATTAACTACCAAATTAAATTTAAATTAATTAAATTTAAATTAAATTTCCATAGCTTAAATAGGGCTTCATTGCTTAATTAGTTAAATTAAGCATACTAAAATTGGGCCCAAAACCAAATAAAGTTAAGTGGGCTGTACCCTAACTCAAATTGTCTATAGCCTTCTTCTTTCACCCGACGGAAAAGAAGAACAAAAGAACAAACGCAAGGTTCGTTTGAGAACGAACGCGGGGTTCGTTTGAAGTGAGCAAGAGACTTGCCTGAGGATGAACGCGGGTTTCGATATGAGAATGAACGCGAGGTTCGACTTAAGAACGAACGCGAGGTTCGACTTAAGAACAAACGCGAGGTTCGACTTGAGAACGAACGCAGGGTTCGTTTGAAGCTTTCAAGCCTCACCAAAAAATAGAGGTAACCACCTCCTTAATTTCCGCACGTTTTCACGCGTGCGAACCCCTTGAGGTTTTAATCTGAAACCGCCGTCGCCATTACTCCCGCACACAAAGGTCGAAACCTTAGGGTTTTCTAACACCACCATCACCGTCGGAGTCGAGAGCGAGGCTGCCAGCGACACTTCGCCGGCTAGGAGCACGGGGACTGACAACCAAAAAAATAGATCCAAAAAATTCCTCGATTTTATTTCAAAACCAGATTCAGAATCGAAAAAACAAATGATGACTTCTTGATCCAGATTCTAAAAAAATCAAAGAAAAAATTCAAAAAATTTTAAAACTTTACTGTTCACGAAACTTTACTGTTCATCAGTGAACAGTTCTGAGAAAACTAGAGATTTAAGATAAAAAAACTCATATTTAAAACTTAAACCCCTAAGAATTAATCACGGGTGGCTCTGATACCACTTGTTAGATCTGAATATCTGAAATCTAATCATAAAACCATGATTAATTCAAAGAGCATAAACAACAACAATGAGAGCGGAAGCTTATACCTGAATCCATTGTTTGGATTTGCACGGATCTGAATTAGGGTTTGATCTTCTAATCTTATGTGACGCCCCTGGGTTTACACAAGGCTGCAGTCCAAGGTGAAACTAAGAATGTCAAACCTACCATGCACCACACCGTGTAATAACATGTTTCACCATCATAATTAATATCTCTCTAGTAGAGTCAATAACAGGTGTAGGTACAAAAGCAAGTAAAAGAAAATACAAGAGATAACTGATGAAATGATAAAGATCAAGTTGATATTTCATCATCCAACATACAGAAATACAAGGTCAATGTCTGAAATAAATAAACTAGAGTTCTCAACAAATATCAAATACAAAATGTCTGAGTAAAAGAAATAAGGCACACATCCTTTACAACTTCTAGAATAAATCCTTCAAATGTCTAAACGAAAGTCTACAGTAGAGTTCAAAAGTAAAATATAACTGTAATAGACAGCTGAATCACTAATGTGTATCGCCATCAACCTGGGACTCTCCGTGCACCTGGCTCGCTACCTGAAATAGGGAGGGACAACGAGCGTCAAAGCGCTAGCGAGCAACATCACAACCAACCACAAGGGATAGGGCTCGTTGTGTATAGAAAATACAGTTAATACATATATACATAAAATCACTGATCCTATTTAGGAAATAACAATACGAATATAGGTACGTCGAGCGAAATAATCCAAACAAGGAAACTCTCATGTATATACCTTGTAGCTCAAATTGTAAACTCCTAACAATAAGAGAGGGTTTTAGTACTTAGGAAATTACAACACGAGCATAGGTACGTCGAGCGAAATAATCCAAACAAAAAAACCCTCATGTATATACATTGTATCTCAAATTGTAAATCCCTAAACACCAAACCCAAAATCTAATACAGGAATAATAATATAAGGAATACTAACCCATCTCAGAACTTAAATACCATGTCATGTCACAACCCACATAAGTGTCATGCCCAGCCTATGTAAGTATAAGTGTCATACTCAAGGTATTAACAGGTGTCCAACGCATGGACTAAAATTAGATGTAGTGGATGTCCAACACATGGACTGCATATATAAATTGCCCAACACATGGACTAAAAATAAATGTCCAACACATAGACTGAATGTGATAAATGCCCAACACATAGACTACACATAATAATTGCCCAACACATGGACTAAATACAATATATGAAAAGATGCATATCCACAAATTTCACACGTATCTCGGCGTGCAAATCTAAACTCATGTCCGTAAGTCATCTCACATATAGAGATACAAAATAAACATAAATTTCTAATATCAGATATTCGAGGCGACTCCTCGTTCACATAGAAGCACGTAATGATAGTAAATATGTCCATACAGTTTCGGTTAAATAGAAACAATCCAAACAAATCCAAACTGAGAAAAAACTAGAATTTTCCTCATCAGTCGACTCATGAGTCGACTGGGATCATCGGTCGACTCATTGGTCGACTAGACAAACAGAAGAAAAACTATAAATTTTCCCGTCAGTCGACTTATTGGTCAACTCATCAATCGACTCATAAGTCGGCTGATAAGTCGACTCATTGGTCGACTGAGCAGAAGATTTCTAGTTTTCTGCATATAACGTATATTTGCAACATCATTATATCCCAAGCATAAACATACATGTCCTAACATATACTAAGCAGATTAAATCGACATTTAAATATGTAAAAACATCACCAAAAATCCGAAACATGTATACACAAGATTTAAACATTTTAAAGATAAATAAATCAGAACTCTAATCTCTTATTAAAATGGTTTCAGATCTAGATCTCTTTATTAAAAATCATTGGTGAGCTTTTTATAAACTGAAAACTTGATTTCTCGCATCATATACCATAAAGATCTACTTTTATACACAAATAATGATTTAGGCTCAATAAAACCGAAATAAAACCTTTATAAAATCCGAATAAAATGGGAGTAGGGCTGGGCGAGATGTTACTCGCCTGAGATGTGCTAAACAACTCCTGGATCCGTAAGAGATCGATCCCCTATGCTGCACCCCGCCAAAAACCCGCTACAAATCCTCTGAAAGTTCCCCAAAAATCACCAAACATGAAGCTAGGGTTTGAGGGGAGAGAGGGGGGCTAGGGTTTCTCTGAGATCAGATGGGTTTGGTATTGGTTTCGGGTAAAAGGATATATATAATACAGTTAAAACCCGAAAGAAACTAACCCAAATCCGCAGCTGAAAAGAATCTGGAAATTAGCCCGTAAGTCGACTCATTGGTCAACTCATAAGTCGACTCATGAGTCCACTAAGCAGACATTTTCCAGATTCGTGCATGTTTTGCTAATTTGCCAAAACCAATGCACAAAACTCAATATAAAAACACTCATATCAACTCAAATAACTCGTTATTTGGTACCTCCATGACCTCAAGCTATTTATCATGATAAAATTTATCCATCACCAATAGATTTCACATTTATTCATAACAAAAAATACGGGGTTTTACATCTTGAGGGTCTCTCGTTTAGAATCTCTTTAGATGAGGATTAAGAGAATAGAGAATGTAACCCTAGATTATGGACCATAACCCCTTATTTATAGTTGTTGTACTTTTATAATTTGGCCGCTCATCAAATTATAATTACAACCTGGTATCCGCACATTTAGCCCATGACATATTTAAATACTCATTGACCCAATTACCTGATTTATTACTTTATACGCGTTAACTGAAAGATAGCAACACACACTGATATAACATATGTGCCCATAAATAGATTTAATTAGATTTAAATCCAACATCTAGTCCTCTCACCCATGATCTAAAATCCCTCGTCACTTATAATCTTTTTGCAATATAAGCATAAGGGTTTTTTACTAAATATTTGTTGTGTTAGAGTCGATATAAGCGTAAATTTTTTTTTTTGTCAATCGTTCATTTCTTCACATTAACAGGTATAGGTTCTTCCATTCTCTTAGTATTCTAATGCATAGTTTGAACTTTTTTGTGGCAATTCGTTTTTATTTTCAGTATTTTCTTCAATACCTTAAACATATAAGTGGAGTCAATTTTTTAGGGTTTAAACATGTTGTCTGATTCATAAATTCGTGATTATTTTTTGATACATGAAGTCATAGGCATGAAAAACTTTATGTCATTTTTAAAAAAGTATTTGGGTTTAAAGAAAAAAGAAAAAGTTAATGTTAACTAGCCATAGGGGTTACCATTGTAGATTCTTAGACCCCAGGGTCATGGATGCAATTACATCGTACCACAAGGCATCTAAATGTAAAAAGGGCATTTTAAGAATTTTCACATTGTGTTAGTTAATATGTCAACCAAAAAACAAACAATGTTGACACACAGTTAGATTTTGGGCTGCGATGATACAAGTTCCTTAGAGTCGCCCAAATTTTAGGATCACTCGTGTAGTTACATAATGCTATAAGGTACCGACTATAGTCAATCCATTATGTTTTACATTGTGATTATAGTCGTCCAGCCCACATACAAAACTAAGTTCTGAAAATACAAAACAACAGTAGTATGAGAAGAACACAAAAACATTTCAATATCATAATTAAATTTAGCCCTTTGTTTAACAAATATAAATCATTAAATTTTCCATACTGACCCAAACTTTTGACTGAAGAGGACCCCATGCATGTTTGGGACCCAGACAGGGTTGGTGTCAGTCACCGTCTGTCCATGAATTATTAGGACCATTCAAAAGCAATGTTTGACCTCCAAAAACTCTGGTTAGTTTTTTGTTTTGGGATTCTTGAGAACCATATATCAAAAATTTTCTTTTCCCCCAAAGCAAAGAGGGAGGCTATTCTTCTTAGACTAAAATGAACAAAATTGATCCGTGTAATGCAGCAGTATTAGTTTTAGTATTGATACGATAATGCATCATATAACTAACCACTTAGAGAAAGTATAGCAAATTACGCCAAAGCATAGCAACATACACCACATATCAAGCTGCTCAAATTTTTAAGTCTAAGATTAATTTTAGAAGTGTGTAAGTTTAAAAATATATAGGAATTAAATTTTGAGTTTATAAGAAAATTTTATTTACAATTTGTAACAACAGATATAGTAAGAATTTTGTTTAAAATACACCGCATACCTTATCAATTAGAATAAAAATATCTCAAGTTATAACGATATAGTAACTTATGCCATATAGTAAAATGCAAAATATAAAACATGTTTAAAATTAATTTTATGTAGCATTTTAAGTGTAAGAGAGATTTTGGAAATGGGTGGGTTTAAAAGTAAAAAGAGGTAAAACTTTAAGTTCATTGAGAATTACCTTTCTAGAAGTGGATGCGTTAACAAATAAGTAATGATGAAACTTTTGTTTATAGGCAAAAGGCTCCTCGAAAGTGGGTGAGCTTACTAATAAATTGAGCTAAAATTTGGATTTATAATAAAAAGGCCAAACAAATTTAGGAAGTGGGTGGGTCAAAAATGAAATGGTAAAGCTTTTGGTTTGTTGGCAAAAAAAACCAACTTTGATTCATTATACCAAATACTATACTATGTATTTATAGTAATATGTATATTCTTTTGTTTATAGGCAAAAGGCTCCTCGAAAGTGGGTGAGCTTACGAATAAATTGAGCTAAAATTTGGGTTTTTAATAAAAAAGCCAAACAAATTTTAGAAGTGGGTGGGTCAAAAATGAAATGGTAAAGCTTTTGGTTTGTTGGCAAGTAGAAGCAAGGTCTGGAGGCTCTTGGATGTGGAAAAAGTTGATTAAAACAAGAGATAAAGGCTCTGGCAGATTTTGGAGGTATAGACAGGTTACAAAATCTCATCAAATCCTATTACAATGGATCAAAGCTTAAGCTTTCAGCTTTGTATGCTGGTATCTCCCCTGTGTCTGATACTATTCCATGGTACAAAACTATATGGGGTAGTTTAAATTTCCCTTAACGCCCATTCATCAGTTGGTTAGCTATACAGGATAGGCTACTAACTCAAGATAGTCTTTTAAAAAGAGGGATCATCAATGCCAATTGCTACTGCTTATGTGAGGATAATGATCTGGAGTCTAGGGATCATTTATTTTTTGAATGCACTTTCTCATGTTGCATTTGGAATCACATAATGGATTGGACTGATTTCAAATGGAAATCAAACAATTGGCCTCAATTGATGAATTGGTTCAACAGGTTGAGAGGAAAAGACCACAAGCAAAAGATGAAGAGATTAGCTTTGACGGCTACTATATATCACATGTGGAGGGAGAGAAATGCAATGATCTTTACACAGCAAAAAAAAGGACACTGTGCAGCTGATTAAAACCATAAAAATTGATATTACAACCAACCAAATTAACAATCCTCTTTCTTCTAACAAGGGCTTGTTCTCTGTTATTGTAGGTTGAGGTTTTTGGTTTTTGGTTTTTGTTCCTGTAAGTTCTTTGTATCTCAGGTTCAAAAATCTGAGTATCTTGATATGTACTCAAAGCTCGCATTTGGTAAATGAATAAAAGTTTTCATTGACCAAAAAAAATATGTATATTCTTTGGATTTTTTGATTTTCAAAAGTGTTTTCATAAGTAATTGATATTTTGATGATTTTTTCCAGATTTAATTTTTAATGATTTTACCTTTCATCCTTCTCATAAAATTTTCGTATTATTTTTATAAATCATTTTCTTTTTGTTGTATTTTTTGACAATTTTCAAAAAAATGTATTCTTAACAGGTCCATATAGCAGACTCATATAAAATTAGATTTAAAACTAACGCGTATTAAGTCTTTTTCCTCAAGAATTAGGGTTATTTCTCACTGGGACCAGATCTAGAGAGAAGGGGTAGCGAGTCCAAATCCTTCGGCTGAATTAGCTCATAAGAAGACTAAGGCTCTGTTTGGCAAAACTAGCTGAAAGCTGCGAGATTATAGCTGAAAGCTGTTAAGCTAGCTGAAAGCTGTGAAATTATAGCTGAAAGCTGTTAGCTGTGTAGCTAGCTGATTGACTAGAGCTGTTTGGTAAAAGTAGCTGTACAACTAGCTTAAATTTGTTAAATGACTAAAAAGACATGCAATATTATTGATATAAAATTAGAATTATTAGGGGCAAAAACGGAAGAAAAAAATTGACAGCTCCTTTCCAAAGACAAACGCTACTTGAGGTAGCTTTTCGAAAGCTACTTGCAAAAGACACAATCTCTAAAATAATCTCCTCCTATTTTTGGTCACCAAACAGCTCTACTAGCTTATTGACCAAGTCAATAAGACACAAGCTCTTAGATAAGACACTTTTTTTGGTTGCCAAACAGTACCTAAGGACTAGTGAAATTGTTACTAAATCCCTTACCAAACGATTATATACGTTGTAGTGTGCTGCACGGATAAAAACTTTTGGCTATTTTCTAAATCTAATTTCTTTATTTTCCATCTTAGGTAAAAGAAGGTAAAAGGTTAGAACGACCGTATGGAATGTTACTATAAATTTTTAACGTGCCATTTACAGAATTTCCAATTGCCAATAATTCAAGAGTAATTAATATAGTTTTTAAAGAGGATTCTTTTAAGGATGTATACAGTTCTTAAAATTTTTACATGTAACTGCTTAAAAAATTTTATCTCACAAATTAAGCTTCCATCTGTCTCGTAAAATATTCTTGAACTTTCAACTTCTTGCATGTATTCAAAAATAAAGTAAATTTTTCTTAAGAAAAAAATTCTCAATTGAGGGAAGGGGTTATATGTTGCCTTTAAATTGAAGGGGTTATATGTTGCCTTTAAATTGAAGCTAACTAAATTGAAAACTTTTTGTCAAGTAACTTTTAGTTAATTGCTAATTAAAGACCGGGAGTTCAAGAGAAAGGTTGAAAGTTTAGGGGAAATATAGTGATATCCAAGGGAATCAAGTACATTGAATAAAGTAAAATATTATAATATTTTATACACTACATTGTATCCTATGATACTATATCCTAATACATTAAATTAAATAATATATTATTAAAATATTATATTAAATATACTGTTTATATATTATATCAATTATTTTATAATGTACCACACAAATATAATATAATATAATATAATAATTAATAATATTAATTAGTAATTATAGTATAACATATTATATTTTTGTATAAATAAACTAACATATTATATTAAATATTATATTATTAAAATATTATATTTTAGTATATTGTAAAATAATTATATTAATTGGAAGTAATTGATAGATAAAATTATATGTTGCACCTTTAATTTGCGTTTATATGTTCCAATGGAATCAAGTCCTAATTAAATGTCCACAGCCATGTGAGTCCAAGACTTATAGGCCCATTATTCAACTTCCATGTGATATCCACCACAAAACAAACATGAATCGCTAAGAGTCATAACCAGCAATTACTCACTCCCTGCTATCTCTCTTTCTAGCCTTTGAGGCCAAATATTCTCTTGTGGGCTCTGGGTGCGTGCCCTTAAAGGCAATTAGGGTTTAGGGGCAGTGGAGAACAAAGCAAAGGGTGAGCGTCTAGCCAATTCCACATGATTCCATTTCTTCACTCCTATCCTTTTCAAAAGTGAGCCACCCAAAAATAGGGCAAGCAAGGGTGTAGGTCATAAACAATGCGTCTCCGCCAAAACAGTAGAAAACCTGACCTATTACAATTACTGCATTATGTACAATTTAATACTACTATTCACTTGTGAATAAAAAGGGAAAGAGAGGGAGTGTGTATTCTTCTCATGTTTGACTGGTCACTCCCTTTATGAGCTTCTCCTAGATGCCCCCCTAAAAAGGGACTAACTAATTTCATGAGACTAGAAAGCTCTTGGAGTACAATGGGAGATTTTTCCCTTCACTAGGTAATCTAATTTAAGCGTTTCTCCTCCCTTTCCTTTCAACAAGACTATGTTGTTCCTTTTTTTTTAACTGCCACTGACTGAAAAAGTATAAAAGTAAAAGCCTTTTGCTTAAAAAAAGGAAAAGTGAAACTTATGTCCTAACTGCATGCAATTTCAGTTTCAATCTCCAAAATAAAATTATGAAAATCACTAGATGCCGTAATCAAAAGTCTTGTCTCCTATTTTGGTCAATTTTGTTCAGTATACTAGTATGTAACATGTGCTTTGCACGTAATGCATATTAAGTAATAATATGAGACTAAAACATTCGAAGGCCATCTAACATTGCACTCGTCACGATTTTTTAGAACAACAAAGACAATTTCGACAGAGCCCCCAGCCACCCACTCGCCATGAATTTATTGACATTTACATTAATTTTTCTCTCCACGAATTTGCATACTTGTACAACTAATAGATTAATTTTTTTTATTTAATTGGAGGTGAAATTGGTCGCAGATATGTTCATTTTCTCCAAAGAAAAGCAATACAATCTTCTCTCTTAATTATCACCTGCGAAATCTTGTTGAATGTGAGGTATCCTAATTGTTATAATCGAGGGACTGACTCCACTGTCAAAATTCTCACTTCCTCTATTTTTCTTCTTTTGATTTTTTTAGTGTTTTTTTTTGTGCAATTGAACATCCATATATAGCATAATTTTATTTCATTCTTGAGATTCAAGTGGAATGTTTATGAAAGTAGATTAATTGTGAAATAATTAGCACATAATTAATGAAGACACGGTAAGATAATATACATGAATACTTTAATTATGGGTTCATTTTCTCTCACTAAAATTCATATTAAATGCATTATTAGTAGGTTTAGAAGGGATGATGCCATAAATTACTTTATTATCTAGGATTTAATTATTATATTACAAAAAAAATTTATTAAAAAAGATTAAGGCACATCCAAGCTAAACTATAAACCTAGAAGCATAGAAAAAGAATATAGATTAATGTTGCTCCTTATCAGACTACAAAACATTGTGTAAAAATGATGGTGGATCTTCGAGGCATACCACAAAATTATTAATTTCCTTAGCTCTTGGACCAACACATAAGCCTTTATATTCTCCATTTGATGAACTACTGAAAACCTCAATCATCGAGTTATGTGTAACATTGCTGAATATCATCCACAAAGTATCCAAAAATCGAGTGTTGCTCCACCTTATTATGGATATCTCTAGTTACCGCATCCGCATCTTCATCAAAATTACCTTCCCACATCCAATGTTAAGAGCATATGTAATAGATACCCACACCGCTTAGATTTCTACATGCTTAGAATTACCCCGTATAAATACTGTGAAAACTATATTGTAATAGTTAGTAGTATACATTATGATAATTTATATGCTATGTCTAGACTACACCAAGAGGTTAACATTTATATTAGTATTTCCCTCCACGGATTTTTTATACATCAGATGCACATATCAATATATTATAACATATCACGATATTATAGTATTAGATTAGATGTCAAATGTTTAATTTAATATTAAATTATCTTAAATTACAACAATATAATTTATAAATAAAAGTTATGATATTATTATCTTATGTTTAAAATTTTATATTTATTATAATATGTAATAACTAAAGTGAAATATTTATCTTATTTAACATAAGACTAATATGGTTAAAATTTATACTATATTGGTTCTTATGTTTAGTGCAAGAACAATTATAGTGTAATAAATAGAATGAATTGAATAAAATTTATGACTAAAATTTATAATATATATTTAGTTTTTAATATTAGTTCTCATGTTTATTACAAGAATAGTTATAGTGTAATAAAGAGAATGAATTCAATAAATTACAATGCGATATTGTGAATTGTCAAATTTTGGAAGGATAAAAGAGGTAATCAAAAATTTTAACACCACAGTTCTCTTTTATAAATAGTATAAATATAGCAAGTTAGTTGACTTCCAAGTTTGGGGCCTGCTTATATTGTGCTTAAAGAATAATGAAGTCCAATTTAAGTTCTGATGGTGTGCCTACTAGACCAATAGTGTAAAATGAAGAGATGGAGCTCAGGTTCAGTTTTCAAGCAAACAGGTTGGCGGTCGACCGGTGCAGTCGACCGCATTCGTGCACATAAGCTACTGGGCATTTGGATCAGTGGCGGTCAACCACCGAACTCTCTGGACTTTTGGGTCAGCCGCTGGATGGAGGGCGGTCGACCGGGCCGGTCGACCGCGATGGATCGCAGTCGACCACACCGGTCGACCGCCGCTGCAGTTTTGAGTTGGGTCTGTTTTCAGACCCGTTTCGTTTTGGATTTGTATAAATACCCTTTGGGTGTTTTTTAGGGTTAAGAGAAAGGACGAATTTAAGCAGATAGAGAGAGTTTTCTTTGGGCTTCTATTCTAGGAGCAATTAGAGAGATTGAGAGTTGATTGTTGAGAGTTTATGAAAGATTTGTAACCCTAGTTTGTTCCTCTTGATTTCTAATAGTGAAAACTCCCCCCTCCTTGCCCCGTGGACGTAGGCATCTCGCCGAACCACGTAAAAACTGGTGTTTGATTGTTTGTGCTATTGATTTTGGTTGGTTCTTTATCTTGCTCAGCGATTGTTTTGGTTTCTCGAGGCACAACAATTGGTATCAGAGCCCCGGGTTACGCTTGGGCTATTTTGGAGGAGTAGATCGCTTTGGAAGTTTATCTAGGGCTTCGTTTGGTGATAAATATGGGATCTTTTTGGTAAAAATCTCATCTTTTTCAGTTTGGATCTATTTCTCGTTTGTTTCCGCATTGGTTTGGTGGTGCTTTGAGATATATGGCTGAAAAAAATAAAAGTGGGGAGGGTTCTTCTGGTGTGAAGGCCGTCCAAAGTTTGAATATACATTCTATAAAAATAGATGTGGAAAAGATCAACGGTACAAATAATTTTGGACTTTGGCGATGCGAAGTCATGGATGCGTTAAATGCGCAAAATTTAGAAGATACATTAGAGTTGGACGGGAAACCAGCCGACGTTGATGAAAATGTTTGGAATAAAATAAATAGAACGGTGTGTGGTGTGATTAGGTCTTGCCTTACCCAAGATCTTAAATATGATGTGATGAATGAAACTTCGGCAAAGAATATTTTGGAGGTCCTAGAGGGTTGACGAAGATCGTCGAAAATCGTTTGCATTTGAAGAGGAGGCTTTATCGCTTCCAATTGAAGAAGGGGACATCTATTAGTGATCACATGAACCATTACATGAAGCTACTTGCAGATTTGGCGAATGTAGATGTTATTGTTGAAGATGAGGATAAAGCATTGTTGTTATTGAGTTCCTTACCCGACGAGGAATATGAGACCTTCGTCCTCACTCTTATTAATGAAAAGGCATCTCTTTCGTATAGTGAGGTCACCGCAGCCCTTGTGAACTATCAACTTCGAAAGAAGGACAAGGAGACTTCCATTGAGCCGGTTGCGGGGGCATTGGTTGCAAGAGCTAGAAGTCCAAACCGTGGAAGAAGGTCATAGTCTAGAGGGGGGCATCCTGCAGTTGGTAGGAATCAGTGTGCCTTTTGTAGAGAGGGTGGACATTGGAAAGCCGAATGCCTAAAATTGCAAGCTGTGAAGAATAAAGGGAAAGCTATTCAAGCTTCAGAGGTGAATATTGCCAAGGCTAGTGGCGATGTTTCAGATTCAGATTCTACGGGCTATTCGTGCCCAGCTCTTTCGTCAGTTGATGTTGCCGACTCCACCGAGTGTGTAAGACCCCGTAGATTTTGAGTATGGATATGTGCATCGGTAATGAGGTTGAGTGTGCAAAATTTGAAAATCATATGCAACAGAAATCAAAGTATGCAGTTTTCAGCTCATGAGTCGACCCACAACTCATCATGAGTCGACTCATCAGGTTGAGTCGACCCATGACTGTCATGAGTCGACTCACAATATGTAGTTCTGTTGTCAGAAGTTTCTGCTGAGTTGACTCATCACTTCATGAGTCGACCCATGAGTCATGAGTCGACTCACGACCAAGCATGAGTCGACTCATCGAGGGTTTTTCTGGTTTTTCTGGGTCGGGTTTATTTGGGTTTCGGGTCGGGTTTTAACTATTTATATATATGCTCCTCTACCCGAAAGCTCCTCTTTTCATCAGTTCTCCCCAGAAACCCTAGCCCCCTCTCTCCTCTCTCAAACCCTAGGGTTGTTCTTGGTGATTTTGGGGCGTTTCAAAGGACTTTCAGCAGCTTCTTGTGGATTATAGAGAAGGGGATCGTTCTTCATCACATCTGAGGCGAGTAACATCTCGCCTAATCTCTCTCCTAAGTTTTTATGAATTTATAAATATTTTTCATGAGCTTTATCGAGCCTAAGACATATTATCAAATATAAAATGATGTTCTTATTAGTGTAAATGCTAAAGATCATGTGTTTCAGATTTTTAAACTCCCACCAACAAGTTTTTGATGAAAACCCAGATCTGGGAATTTATTTAAAGAAAGGAAAATATGAGTTTTATTTTGATTAAATGCCCTCTTTCATGTTTAGGGGTTAAATGTTAGATTTAACATGCAAGTATTCGTTTCTCATGCTAGATATGAATCTTTTTTTTCACTGTCTCATAGTTTAGAATTGATAGTTTTGGAGGTGTAAATCAGTGCAATGTAAGTATGGATCGAGGTGAAGAGTTGTAGTTTCGAAATACCCAATCTTCAGCCCGTGAGTCGACTCATGACTCATCATGAGTCGACTCATCATGAGTCGACTCATCATGTTGAGTCGACCCATGACTGTCATGAGTCAACTCACGAAGTCTCTTCCTGTTGCCAGAAGTATCTGCTGAGTCGACTCGAAATTTACCATGAGTCGACCCATGAGACATGAGTCGACTCATAACTGACCATGAGTTGACTCATCATAGTATTTCCTGTTTTGTTTGTTTCTGTTTAGTTACCTGCTGTGTACATACATATATACAGTGTTCATATATTCGAGGGTATTGTTTATCATTCTTGAATATGAGAAGTTGCCTTGTTTATCGAGTATTAAATTGTAGTGTTTATATTTTCATTCTACTCAGTCCTCGTGTTGGACATGCATTACTGATTAGTCCTCGTGTTGGACATTCTTTTCATTTAGTCCTCGTGTTGGACATTCACTTTATTTAGTCCTCGTGTTGGACATTCACTTTACTTAGTCCTCGTGTTGGACATTCATTTCACCCAATCCTCGTATTGGACATGCATTTCTGTTTAGTCCTCGTGTTGAACACTCTTTCCATTTAGTCCTCGTGCTGGACATTCATATAATATATATAGTCTATGTGTTGGATACTTAATTGTTTTCAGACATGACACTTATTGTGGCCATGACATGATTACACTTATCGGTAGAAATGGGTTTGTATTTGTTTCCTTTATTGTTTCTTGTATTAGACCTCGGGTTTAGTATTTAGAGATTTACAATTTGAGATACAAGGTATATACATGAGGGTTTCCTTATTTGGATTATTTCGCTCGACGTACCTATGCTCGTGTTGTAATTTCCTAAGTACCAAAACCCATTATTGTTAGGATAAATAATTTATATTATTATGTATTAACTGTATTTTCATATACAACGAGCCCTATCCCTTGGGGTTGTTTGTGATGTTGCTCGCTAGCGTTTTGACGCTCGTTATCCCTCCCCCTTTCAGGTAACGAGCCAGGAGCCCGGAGAGTCGAGGTTGAGGGAGATCCCATTTATGCCTATTTATCCTCTTATTAGATGTATTTTGCTTTGTACTCCACTTGAGACATTTTTTGACTTGAGAGGTTTATGTTCTAGAGTTGTAAAGGCGGTGTGCCTTATTTCCAGTATCAGATATCATGTACTTTGAGACATGTTGAGATTTCCAGATTATTACTATTCATTTCAGACTTTGACTATGTATTCTAGTTTATTTGGTTGATGAGATGTATTAATTCAATGTTCTATCATTTCATCAAATATTTGTTGTAAAACCTTTTACTTGCTTTGTACCTACACCTGCTGTTGACTCCACTAGAGAGATAGTGATTGTGATGGTGAAACATGTTATTGCACGATGTGGTGTATGGCAGGTTTGACATTCCTGGTTTCACCTCGGACTGCAGCCTTGTGTGAACCCAGGGGCGTCACAGAGTGGATGTTCGATTCAGGTGCTACTTACCACATATGTCCTAGAAGGGATTGGTTCTCCAGCTTTCAGGAGTTGGAAAGAGGGGATGCTGTTCTCATGGGTAATGATCACAGATGTCCTATTGGTGGTATTGGTACCGTTCAGATTCGGATGAGTGACGGGATGATCAGGGAGTTGGCTGATGTGAGGTTCGTTCCTCAACTGAGGAAGAACATCATTTCACTTGGGGTATTGAAGGCATCAGGCTATAGGGTGACTTTGGCGAATTCTCGCTTGAAAGTCACATCAGGGTCCATGATTGTTTTGAAGGGCGTCAGACGGAGTAACTTGTATTATCTGTTTGGGAGCACGGTAGTTGATAGAGCGCTGACGACTTCTATGGCTAGACTGTGGCATTGTTTGGTGCTGGGATATATTATTGGTTACACCGTGCACAAATTGTTGAGGAGTGTTATGACCTGCAGATTGAAGTCCTGTGAACACATTGGGACGAGTAAGAAGACCGAGGTGGAGTTCAGCACTTCTATACATCGATCGAGGGGTCTTATTGGAGGTATTCAGTTAGGCATTAGGGGGCTTTCTGAGGAGGCATCATCGGGAGATAATCATTATCTTGTTTCCTATGTTGGGGATTGTACTAGGCATAATTGGGTTACAACTAAGTCCCGTTGGTATAAAGCCCTAATAGTCCGCAACAGTTGGCGGAGGTGTATGGGCAGAAAGGTTACCAGTCGTACTTGTTCTAGTAGGGGTCCTTTCTTGCATTAGTGCCGAGCTCATGGCAGTTGGAGACACTTCAGAGGAGAGGAGACAGTGGGGCAACGTGATGAGATGGCAGATTTAGTGGGCCGTTCTTTTCTGGAGGAGGATCGGCGTTGGTTGTCGAGCAGTGGATCTGGTATTCGGGCTTCGACACTATTGGGCTATCTTATGAGGTTGCCGACTGCTGCGTGTAGAGTGGTTAGATCTGGTGGAGCTGCTTCAGGTTTTGGTCGACGTCGGATATTTGGCTACCCAACACTTGGTCACATCGTGGATGTGAGATTGGATTTGATTGCGCATTTGGGATTCAGGAGTTCATTTGGCTATCAGTGGGGAGCTTCTGAGTTTGGTCTAAACAGGTTTGTCACTTTGGACTCTCGACAGGTGGAGAGTATTGATCAGGTCAGAGGGATATCGCAGTGGGTGGAGGTTGATGTTCCTCACATACTCCAGGTCATTCTGCATTGGTTGGGATTCCAGCTGAGGTGGCACAACGTGAGAGTCATTTATTTATAGGTGCAGATGATGAGGTGGTTGATTTGGATGCAGCTGGTGGATATATTTTGGATACGGCCATTGTTTCACCTCAGGTGGAGGTGTTTGGATCGCTTCAGTTTGGGGTCATTGATGATACTATCAGCTATAGGTTGGATTGAGGGCCTTTGGAGGCCATTAGGTGAACTACGTGAAGGCTTGATTCCTCGGAGAGAATACATAGGCAGTCTTTATGATGCAACCGATTTGATGAGCGATATAGACATTTGGGGTGAGTGTTTGCACTCCCATTTAGGTCTCAGCAAGTGAGGCATTTGGTATAGTCGGTGTAGGCTCAGTTGTTTGGTGAGTAGACACAGTTGTTTTGGGGTTGAGTGTTCGCACTCCTGTTTGGGTCTCGAAGTGTTGTGATTGGAGTCCGTTGTCATGAGTCCGTTGCCATGGCGTACTGGATGCAACAGTTGAGGCATTGGTTTGTTCGGTGTCGGCTCAGTTTTGGAAGAATCTTTGCCGAGGTGGAGATTTGAAGAGATGGAGCTCAGGTTCAGTTTTTAGGCAAACAGGTTGGCGGTCGACCGGTGCGGTCGACCGCATTCGTGCACAGAAGCTACTGGGCGTTTGGATCAGTGGCGGTCGACCACCGAACTCTCTGGACTTTTGGGTCAGCCGCTGGATGGAGGGCGGTCGACTGGCCCGGTCGACCGCGATGGATCGCGGTCGACCGTACCGGTCGACCGCCGCTGCGGTTTTGAGTTGGGTCTATTTTCAGACCCGTTTCGTTTTGGATTTGTATAAATACCCTTTGGGTATTTTTTAGGGTTAAGAGCAAGGACGAATTTAAGCAGATGGAGAGAGTTTTCTTTGGGCTTCTATTCTAGGAGCAATTGGAGTGATTGAGAGTTGATTGTTGAGGGTTTATGAGAGATTTGTAACCCTAGTTTGTTCCTCTTGATTTCTAATAGTGAAAATTCCCTCCTCCTTGCCCCGTGGACGTAGGCATCTCGCCGAACCACGTAAAAACTGGTATTTGATTGTTTGTGCTATTGATTTTGGTTGGTTCTTTATCTTGCTCAGCAATTGTTTTGGTTTCTCAAGGCACAACAAAAAACTCTTAAGATGTTTGGCATATGGTGTTGTCGTCTCTAGATGTAGTTTTACTTGAGTCATATGAACTACGATCTAACAATTAGTCTACAAGTGGTGAATGATTCATTTAATACGATAATCATGTTTGCTAACGCATAGTTAATATTTTAGCTCAAGAGACAGAATGATGAATGATACTTAAATTGTTTGGAGGGGTGGTAAAGGTTTGGTTAACTCACGAATGGTAAAATTCTACAAATATTGAAGCAATGTCACTACTCCATTATATCATTTTGGACACAATCAATAATGGCACATGGTTTCCATTGATGATTGAGATATATACTATCAACGTTGGAAATTTCGTTTATAAGTATAACCCCGTATAAAAACGTTATGGGTGTGTGTTTGGCATCACCCAAGAAATTAAGTCATATTCAGTCCTGGCTCGGTTCCACTCTAAACTAGTTTTAGTGGTGTCCATTTGGGCCCAAGGCCCAGGCCTGGTCGGTGTCTAGAATGGACACGGTCGGGCCCGGGCATGGCCTGGAAATCCATGTCTATCCGAGCTCCGGTCTAGGGCCGCTTCACCAGTGCCCGCATCGGACCTGGCCCAACCCGGGCAGCAAAAGGGTCGGCCCAGGGTGGCCGGGTCCTAGCCTGGCCCAGAACCGGGCCCAGACTCATCGAGGAAATGGGCCAGGCCAGAACAGGTCGGGTCGGAACGGCCCCGCCCGGGGGGTCAAACTGTCACGGATGTGACTGTTTGGCCGGCCCGTCCCGACCGGCCCGGGCTCGGGCCAGCCACAACAATCACATTCGTGATCGTTGGCCGGGCAACCCAGCCGGGCTAGACCCGACTCGGTCCAAACGGTCATATTTGTTATTTTGACCAAAATACCCACAAAAACTGTCAAAACGATCAAAATTTGAGGGTATTTTGATCATTTGGCTAGGGGCTGCCTCTATAAATAGAGAGAGTTTTTATTTGTTATTATCATCCAAAACTCATCTATTTCTCTCTAATACTTTCTTATTCTCGCTTTTTTTTTTAATTCTTCAATCAAATGACTTCCTCTTCTGATTATGAATGGCAAATCCCAACTCCCAATGTTAAAATGAGTCATAATAATCCTACTACAGGAGCTACAAATACTCTTTCTGTCGATGTTGATCACGAATCTGGTGGCAATGATTCTGCACCTAGAGCTCCTAAAAGGCTGAGATCCGATGTGTGGAACTTCTTCGAGAAGATAGAAGTCACCACGGATCAACACGGTAGGCTTCTCACCCAGAAGGCTAAGTGTGCATTGTGTTGCCATATTTTTCAAGCTCATCATAAAAGCAACACCAACCACCTCAAACGCTATTTAGAAAAGCACAACAGAAGTCAGGCAATGCCTCAAGGTGATATCCGATAATCTTTACTCTCCCAATCATCATCCTCCGATAGTCTCGATAGTTGAAAGTATGACGTAATTAAAGCCAGGAAATGTGTCATCGGGTTTATTAGTTTAAAAAACATTCCTTTTTAATTAGTAGAAGATGATGAATTTGAAGATACGATTATAGATGATTTTTATCCCATATTTAAAAAAAATCTCGTCAATCTTGTTAACGTGATATTTTTAAATATTATCACGAGGAACAAGCAAAAATAATTTTTTATTTTTAAAGTTTAAACTGTAAATTTTCTTTAACTTCTGATATTTGGACATCTAAAGAACTAGTTATTTATGTATCACTACACATTGGATTGATGATAATTTGCAAATATTTAAAAGAGTTATTCCTTTTATTACATTTAAAGATTCATATAGTGGTATTAATATTACAAATTTAATAATAGAAGAACTTATAAAATTAAAAATTTTAGAAAAAATATTTTCTCTTTCACTAGATAATGCAAGTAATAATAATATAGTTGTTGATCATATCAAACCATCTTTGCTATTGTCATGTCATGGTGATATTTTCATATTAGATATATGTGTCATATTTTAAATTTAATTATTCAAAGTGCATTTGGTGAAATTAAATCCATGATAGAAAATGTTAGGACAATAACTTATGATCATAATGCTTCTGAACAAAGACTTAAAAGATAGAAACAATTATGTAAAAGAAAAAAATTTTAAACCCAGATTAATTCCAAAAGATATTGACCATAGGTGGAATTCTACACTTGCAATGTTAAATGTAGCAATAGAGTATAAAGAAATTATAAATGATTTTATTGCTTTCTATACTTCTAGTTCCAGCTCTGGTAATATATATAGAATAACTGAGGATGAATGATTAGTTATATGTACTGTAAAAAAGATGTTAAAAGTTTTTTATGGTGCTACTATGTTATTATCTGGTTGTTATTATCTAAATATTATTCAAGCTGCTTTACAAGTTTTAAATATTCAAACTTATTTTAATAATTATCGTATGGATAATTATTTTGGAAATATTATTTTCTTTTAGAAAGTAAATTTAATAAGTATTTTAGGCTTATTCCTATTATTTTTAGTTTGAGGGTTCTTATTGATCCATGTTTGAAGAATGTTGGCCTTCAAAATTTGTCAAATTCTTTGTATGGTAACATGATAATAGACACTGATGATGGTCAAACTATTACTGCTCTTACTCATCATAATACTATAGGCAGTGAAACTTGCCTAAGAATTCAACACGACTAAATTCCCGCTTATCAACTCCTGAAGTTGGCTCGCCAAAGGTCGACTCATCTCAGAAAACCTTGGGACAACACCCCTTCGTGTCAACTCGAAGGGCGGTGTCAGCCTCCCAATCGAAGACGACTCGCCAAGAGGCCTTGGGATGACAGTGATCATGACACCCCTTCGTTTCGATTCAAAGGGGGTGTCAGCCTCCTGCTCGAAGAGACTCACCAAGAGGCCTTGGGATGATACCCCTTCGTTTCGATTCAAAGGGGGGTGTCAGCCTCCCGCTCGAAGACGACTCACCAAGAGGCCTCCGAACGACATCCCTTCGTGTCGACTTGAAGGGCGGTGTCAGCCTCCCGCTCGAAGATGACTCGTGAAGAGGCCTCGGGACGACACCCCTTCGTGTCGATTTGAAGGATGGTGTCTCGGGACGACACTCCTTTGTGTCGACTCGAAGGGTGGTGTCAGCCTCCCGCTCGAAGACGACTCACCAAGAGACCTCGAGATGATGCCCCCTCATGTCGACTCAAAGGGTGGTGTCAGCCTCCTTCCCGAAGTTGAATCGTCAAGAGTCCCCTCGCCTTGGAGACCCAGAGGCCGAGACCCCCTCGTCGACTCGAAGGGTGGTGTCAGGCTCCCGCCCGAAGATGACTCGCCAAGAGGCCTCAGGACGACACCTCTTCGTGTCGACTCGAAGGATGGTGTCAACCTCCCAATCGAAGATGACTCAAGACGACAGCCCTTCGTGTCGACTCAAAGGGCGGTGTCAGCCTCCCACTCAAAGACGACTCGCCAAGAGAGCTCGGGATGACACCCCCTCGTGTTGACTCAAAGGGCAGTGCCAGCCTCCTTCCCAAAGTTGAATCGTCAAGAGTTTCCTCACCTCGGAGACCCAGGGGTCGAGACCCTCTCGTCGACTCGAAGGGTGTTGTCAGTTAACCCTTATGGACGACACCCCTCGTGTCGACTCATGCTTGTCAACTACCCACTTAGGGTACAGGAACAGTCACATTAATGATCATATCCCACAAATCAGGGGGGAGAGCATGGTGTTCCTCACCTAGGCATGGCCATATCCTACAGATCAAGGGATTGGCCAGAACTCCCCTATTTCTACAAATAGCCATTGATGGCTACAAGAATAGGCAGCTGGTAGGCCTCCTAAGCGGTCACATCCCGTAGCTAGGACTGCTAGTGCTCCTCACCCCTAATAATGGTCAAATCCCACAAATTAAAGGATGGACCATGTCATATCTTGCCTATTTAAAGCTACATTGGACCAACGTTCAAGGGGTTGATTGGTTGTTTGGCTTTGGTTGGCTAATCATCCAACTTCTGAAGGTTGAACTTTGGCTCATTTGCTAAAGGATCCCTTGTTGAAGTAGACTCGATCTGAACTCTCAGATTTGAGGCTCATAGCTCTTAGCAGACTCGATCTAAACTCTCAGATTTGAGTCTCATAGAGCTCATAGTAGACTTGATCTGAACTCTCAGATTTGAGGCTCATAGTTCTTAGCAGACTCGATCTGAACTCTCAGATTTGAGGCTCATAGTTCTTTGCAGACTCGTCTGAACTCTCAGACTTTATGCTCTTAGGTGCTTTGCGAAGCTCTTGCATAGTAGCACTCTCTAAGAAGTCGGTCAACAAACGCAAGCGCTTGTTTAGCCTCGGGTAGACTCGAACCCAATCACACCGTAGTTTCTACTGAGTACTGCATCTCTAGCCATGACTTCGATCGTATCGTCCAAGGGAAGCAAACTCGACACAAGCATGAGGGAGGCATCCTATCGCTACTGAAGAACTCACGTTAAACATGAAGGGCCTTCCCTTCTCCTCTATTGTAAAACATTGATTATTAGTTTGTAATAAGCCACTCTTATAAACACAAACGACCCCTCGTCTGGAAGTCAATTTTTACACCCAACAAATACTATTAGAGCTTATTTTCAAAGATTATATGATGAGTATGCAGCTAGATATGGTGTAAGTATACATCAGCCTATAGCTTCTGCTTCTACGAGTTCAAGTCGGGGCAAATGTAAGAGTTTTAATAGGAAATTATTGATAGCTCAACTAACTGGTGGATCTGGATCTGGATCATCAATAGAAGTTTCTGAAATTGAACAATATTTAACTGCATCTTTAGTTAAATGTTAAAAATAATAGTTTTGATATTTTACAATAGTAGAGAGTATATAGAACAGTATTATATCATATACTTTCCATCATGGCTCGTGACTTACTAACAGTGCAGATTTCCATGGTAGCTTCAGAATCTACATTCAACACATTAGGACGTTTGATCGATGACCACAGAACATCGTTAGATCCGTCTACCATACATGCGGTAATGTGCCTACAAGATTGGTGGAGGTATGAGAAGAGAACTCAATGCATTGATCGGATAACTAGTATTGAAAATAAATTTGAAGAGTTAGGAATAGCAGATAGAGATAAAAAGTAGAAATTATTTATTAGCTTGTAATATTTATTTCTTAGCTGAAAATTTGTGATAAATTATTTTGGAAAGAGTTATAAATGATAGTAGTATAGATGAGTAGGTACCAACCTAGTTGAGATGTATTCATCTATTGTGATGTGATAAATTCCAAAATAATTTTATAACTGTTAGTGATTAACTGATTATTAATAAAAAATTATTTTTATTGTTTTAATTTCTATGATTTTTTGTATTTGTAAATTATATAATTACAAGTGATTAATAATATGATTGATTTTTATCAAATTTTCACTTATTTACTCTAAAAAAAATTTAACAAAAAAAAAGAAAATGATCGGGTCGGCCCCGGGCCCGCCCGCTCGGCCCTAGGCCCAGACCGCTCGGCCCTAGCCCGGACCGCTCGGTCCTGGGCCCGGACCTTACCCCGACCAACCGGGCCTAGGTCCGGGCCACGGGTTTTGCCCGGCCCGAGCCCGGTTTGTCGGGCCGTGCAGGGCTGGACCATTTGGATAGGCCTAACTAGTTTAGATTTGGACTAATGAGGTGGTGGTCCAACACTAAACTAGTTTTATCATCTAAGAAGAACTGGGCTAGAATTGGTTCGGTGTTTGTCAATAAAAAATAAATATGAAAGTGAGCTAGGTTCAATTTTAGTCCATTTTAAGGGTTTGATAAACACATCCTAAGAGAAAACGTTAAGACTTAGGGTGAGCTTTGAGTTGTTTCTTGTTTGGCAAAAATTGGGCCAGAAATGCCCAGTGTCCCTTAAGCCAAAAGCAACCTTTTAAACAAGTTCTTTTCTAGACCATCTTTCCCTTGGTCTAATTTGCAGCCTTGTTTAGAATAAAAATGGGCCAATATAGGTGTATCTTGGTCTTGGTCTTCTTTCTCAAGATTTTCAAAAATATTGCTAAAACTACAAAAGGAGGGGGGGGGGTTGAGGATTGTTAGGTCCGACTACGACTTTTTCTAGGATTTACCTTTATTATAGTGTTACTGATTTTAGGACTAGGATAGATTTAACTTTATGGTATTATGTATTGTCGAGGAGTATAATAAGGACTAGGATCTCAGAATCCAAATCCCAATTCTACTCTATAGAATCTTATGAAAAAGTTTCAAGAAAAAGTTCAAGTTAAAATTGGAGGACTATGATCTCTTTCCTTGGATTTTCTCTCTCCTCGTCCTCTTATGAGCTCACATTAAAAAAAAACACTACTAACTAATATTACCAAGCACTTCCATTGAATACTAAATACTATATGTTATTTAATAAATATTAAACATATTCAATTTTAAATATTTTAAATTTAAATATTTAAATAAATTTTATTTTAAATATTATTTGATCATTTTAATTTTAAGGTTAATTAATCATTTAGTATATTTAATATAATTTATTTAGTTTAATATTAAATATATTCATTATTTAGCATATTTTAATATATAAAATTATTTAAATATTACATTTTAATATAAAATACATTTTATTTAGATATTAGATAAGAAATATAGTGAATATGCAAATGTAATTAATATTTAAAAATTATCTAAGAAAATATTAAATGATTTAAATAGTCGTTTTAGTTATTTAATATGTTTAATTTTAATAGTTTTTAAATCAGATTCTTTAAATATATTAATACGTTTAAAATGAAATATTCTTTATCACTAGTAGAAACAGGGGCAGCCCCAACGGTTCAAACCGTTGGGGCAGATAGTGTTCCCAACGGTTGAAACCGTTGGGGCAAAAAAAAAGCCCGTTGGGGCACATTGCGTTGGGGCAATGTTTGCCCCAACGGTTGTTTTAGCAGCACCAACGGTTCCAACCGTTGGTGCTGTTAACGTGCGCAACTTGTACACCTTATCAGCCCATAGTACTGTGAGAATTCAAGAATGATAATCAACCTGTTCAGACCAATATTCTCATGCAATTATACAACCAAAAACATAAATGTCATAAAATGAATTCAAGATCTTAACACCATAAGCAATTATAAGTCAAAACCACAAATTTACTAAAATGAAATGTGAGTAGTAATTTTTCAACAACTAAATCACAAACATAAAGAATATCCAAAATACAATGTCTCAAATATCTAAAAAGTACAAGTCACTGCTGACTGAATTGAAGAAAATCAACAAAAGCCTTGCGGACGTCCTCCTCGCCGTAATTCGATCTCTGTCTTGAAATCTGGAGAGCAATTCGATCTCTGTCTTGAACTCAAGCTCACCTTGCATGGTCAAAGCCTCCTTGCAAGGTCACTAGCATCTGCAAATTTATACTGATCCTCTTTGCAGCATCATTCACATTATGACTGATTGTAGTTTTCTGTATTGTAGATCAAATTATGTACGCAGACAGGGTCCAGCTTCTTACCTATGCAATGATGTTAGCTTTGTATTCTGCTATCCATCTCTCAATGATTTTAATCTCTTCATTTCTTTGAGCGATTAGCTATTCAGGGTCTGTGGGTGTCGCTGGTATTATATCCAAGCAATGTGATCCTGCAAAACCATATGGTGATCAACTATTTCTGTTTCAGCTGAAAGTAGTGATTCAGGAGCCGGAAAGGAGAAAACATACCTTGGGTTGTATATATAGCGACTATGGTATCTGATATATTGCATAACACCCTACAATAAATCCAGTCCAAAAAGGAAATTATGATGGTAAACAAAACAGATAAGAGAAGAGTAACACAGGGATTGAATCATTCGTTACCCTCCACTACTGTAGGGATCTCTAAGACCATTGGAAAATATGATGTTACTTCCAAATTTTCTGAGTACTGACTTGAAACCTGTTCTTCTCTGGCAATGGGAAAAGCAAGAGTTTATGAACATTCCACCACCATTTTTCAAGAATTTAGTTGATCTAAGAGCTTTCAGCATTTGTGATCTAAGAGCTTTCAGCATTTCTGGCAATGGTAAAGAAAACTAGCATGTTCTAAAAAGGAATCGGAGGCAAGGAACGAATATGGCAAGGGAGGCAGAGATAATGAACTTGCAGACTGGGTAGGTTCAGTTGAAATCGGGATCAAAGTGCCTGAGGAGTTCATATCTGGATATTGTAGGGAGAGGTATTGATAATTATCCATGTGATCATTTATGTTCTCGTTCACTAGCATCCTCCAACAGATGCGGGAAGATCAACATTTATAGAACTCTCATATGAATTCTCAATGTGATCATAATATTCTCCAAATAAAATTAACTTGCAATGTGTCACCATGGCTACATACCAGCTTTAGAGAATATCTTTATTTGGGAAAATTGAAGCCAATGATATCGCAAATCAGGAAATTTTGACATAATGTAAATGATTAGTATTACAACTAAAAGTAAACACAATGATATCAGTGCGTCGACATCTACCAGGTTCCGGATCAGGGTATCTTATGAAACCAAGCTGGAAAAATCTTGCACCAGCTAAATAAATAAAGAAAATAGTGCAGTAAGAATAAATGAAAGCTTTAAGGTAAGTGAATCACTGGGTAATTTGATATCTTTTGCTCACATAGCTGGTTGGATCAAATCGATACAGTTAAACAAGACTTGATGAGTTTGTTTATGATTATGCTTCTCTGTATGATATCATAATGTAAAACTGAACTATTACACAATAAAACATCAAGAAAATAAATAAGCAGCCCCACCTATACAGAAGTTTTGAAAAATGTTCAAGTCACCGAAGTAACCATCTTCAGTTCCATCATCCAACATACATAGTAGACATCATCGTGTTTCACTAATTGGAAGTTCATTCAGACATTACCAAGAGCTCTTACAATAACTCAAATAAAGAGGTTGTCCATCATCAACAAAATGTTGATATTCAGCTTAGCAATGGAAGGAAGGTATTGAAAGATATTTTGAATTCAAATGCTACTTATTAAATGTTTGATAATATATGTCAAGACAAAGAGATAAATTTATGTTGCCGCTTAACTAACAGTAACTGAGATAAGAGAGTTAAGATTTTACCTCATGCTCTAAGGTAATAGAAAGCTTTCAATCTGTCCCCGTATGTTTGCCTATAAGACAAATAGTTGTTGAGTTAAAGTAAATACAGATCACAGAATCTCAGAAATTACTTCAATTTGCGCTTACATGAAAAGGCTTCAAGACTCCCTTTGATAGTACATTCCCCAAGATTCAAACAGCTAAGGAAGATATTTATGTTGAAAGATTGCATAAGAAAAATATGAAGACAGATGATGAAAAAATGATATCCTCAAAACAACAGTACTTATATCAAACTTTACACTTATGACAATATTAACACAAAAGCCACGATACCTGTCTAAATGAGTGTCTTCCAACAACTTCATGGTGAAAAAGATAAACTGTGTTGAAAAAAAGCAGGTTCTGTTCTTTGTAAAATAAACATAGTTTTGTTCTTTCTAGAATATGTTTAGCTTCTCTGCCTCGGACCTGTCGAAGGATAAAAGAGATGAGGATATACATTCAGAAGGACGATACTAATTTGTAAAAATGGTAAGTTGTAAATTAGAATTGTCTCAGCCTAATATCTGACATTCTACGACACTCACTTATTGAAGGTATCACTTCAACAATGCAAGCAGAGTAACTTATCATAAGGGCTCATCATGAGATATAAAAACAACTCAAATAGAAGAAAGTATAAGCTGGTCATGTTATATGGCTCATCAGGAGTAAATATGAATGACATCAAATAAAATACTATAGAGTAAGCAGGCTATTGTGCATGCATATATTAGTAACAGTTAAGCTCTACGACATACTCAAGGGAAATAAAAAATAGACTGCTAATAGCCTAAAGGAATCACACCATTTAAGGACACAAGCACACTCACATAATAACTTAAATCAAATTTCTAGGAGTTCAAAGCAGGCCATCATGAATCAAACTGTGCAGACAAAGCTGCAAACTCCTTCCATTTATTACCTAGCTCTAAACTAAACAATGGGGAAGCCAATAACTGGACCTCTGCAAGCTTTCAAAATTACAATTACTACAACAAAAAAATTAGCTTTCAGAAATGAAAACTCAAAGTAGTCATTGTTTCCTACATCAGCCAATGAATCCCCAAACATGTAGACTGCGAGAAGCTTTGCCTTAACTTGAGTCATAAACAAGATGCAATAACAAACTGTGAAAACGGATAATTTGGTATGAGGACGCAACGATTTGGACGCCATTTGAAGTTCTACCAGGAGAGTTCCTTGTCTTATGATACACACAAAGTTAAAAAGAAATGGGTTGTTAAAAGTAAGAAAGTGATGAATATGGAATCACACATATGTAGACCAGTTCATTCATTTTTGGTGTTTCCTAATAATTAGTACATACAATAGTGTGAACCAAACAAGAGGCGGGACCAAAGATAACAAGGAGATGCCTCGTTCAACTGAAGTTAAAATATCTGAGCCATCTAGAGAAATTCACAAGAAACGTATGTTTGATTTATCGTGAGAGATGGCAAATCACTTAAACTAGCTCCTAAATTTCATATCAAAAGAGATAAATACACATCCCAAAGACACCCTTAAATTTGAATAATTATCAATACTTTCTGAGATAACTTCATTTCTGAGAACATTTTTGATGTAAAATTCAGTAAGACATAAAATAAAATGGGTTAGGGTTAGAACACAGCGAAACAAACATCAGAGCACAAAGCACTCCCCTAACTCCTAAGCCTAACCCAACCCTAGGGCAAACAATAGAACAAGAGCAAGTGAAGAGAAGATCCTCACAGTTGGCAAATCTTCGAGTAATCGCGGGTGTAAATGCTGTATCCAACCGACAACCTCGTATCGGCCACCACCATGCAGTAATCCAATCCAGCAATCGCAACACAAGTACTGAAAATCGAAAAAATGAGGAAGAAATTAGGGCTAAAAATCTCAAAAATTTAGGGAAATAAGAAGAAGAAGATGATGATGATATGGAGATTTTTACCCTCCGTTGTTCTCGTGCACGATCCGCCATTGATGAAGGTTGAAGAAGGAGATGGGTGATGGGAGTTTGGGGTTTTTCTTTTTTCTTTCTTCCCCTTTGTATAATTTTGATTCTCTTGGGTCTCAGGAAAATAGTCGCGGGCTTCTGGGAGTCTTTGGGAGAACGGGTCGATTTTGGGTCGGATGTTACAGCACGTTGGCGGAGGCAGCGAACTCCGACGGTAGCAGCGAGTTCAAAAAACCCTAGTTCAGAGAAGGCACACTGCAGGCTCGACGACGGCGACGAACTTCGGGTGATCTCGACGGCAGCGACGAACTCCGATCAGAGAAGGCGCAAGGGGGAGTTTGCGATTTTTTGATGTGAGAGAGAGAGAGAGAGAGAGAGAGAGAGAGAGAGAGAGAGAGAGAACGGGGGTTTTCGGGAGGGGGGATTTCTTGGTTTTTTCTTTTTTTTGGCGAAAATAATGGGGGGAAATTTCCCTCCGTTGGGGGTGTATGTTAAATTCAGTTTGCCCCAACGGTTTAAACCGTTGGGGCTGATAAAACCAGTCCCAACGGTTGTATACAACCGTTGGGGCTGGGCATCTTTTTACTAGTGTTAACATTTTATACTATTTAATATTTTTTATTATTTCATCATTTGTATCATTATTTTAATAATATACATTTAATAGTCTATATATTTGATATTAACTATATTAATTAATTATCACATTTCACATGTATAAATCACTTAAATATATATTTAATATTCATTAAAATATTAGACAAGGAATATAGAAAATGCATAATATTAAATATGATTAGTTTGTATAGTAAACAATAAAATATCAAATGTTAAATTGTTTTATATTTATATTGAATGTTTGACAAATTATTCTAACATAATTATACAAATTATAAGTGAAATTAATCTTAGAATTTTAATATTAAATTTACTAATTAAATAATAATTATATTTTTTTAATAAAATAGTAGTTATGTTTGCTAATAGTCATTTAACATTTAGTCCAAGAATCCATTCAAAGCTTAAAATTCCTCTATAAAAGTCTAAAACTTTAACAAAAAAAAAAATTCTACTCCTAATCCAAATCCTAGAATGTAGGATTTTTGGACAACAATCCTAGTCTTACTAAACAATCCGAAGGAATAACACTGCAACAAAAGTTAATTTGATTATGAAATTCTATTAGGACTTAAAGACTCTTCCCAAGATTGGGCTTTTCTCCCAAACACATCAATCCAAAAACTACACATACCCATGTAACATGTTGAGTGATGCCAATTTTTTGTAAAAAAATTTTTGTGCCAATCTAAACGGAAGGCGAATGCAACCTTGTGTGGACTCCACTGAGCCCTACTATGACCTATCCAATTGCATCCTACAATCAAAGCACGGTGAAAGCAATCACTCATTCTCTCCCCATCTCCCCCTCAAATATCTACTACAAAGAGGTAACGTTCTATTCTGCAGTGGCCGGCAAAGGAGAGCTGTCCTCTTCTTTCACCTTTACAAGTGCAGAAGAAAAACAGCTCGGTTACCTATACAAAACGAATGACGAAAAGGTCTTCTAAAAATCTGAAAAAATGTTTTCCCATTGTTCTCAGTATTGCATTTGCACGATGATAGATACTGGCCTTGATACAACTTCTGACTTTAATGCCGGGATAACGACAGTTCGAAGTACGTAGAATATTCATGAAAATTTACAATTTCAGCTACAATGTAATTTATAATTGAAGTCACTTCTTGCTACCATGATGATGCCCTTAAAATTGTACTCGCAAAAATGGACCCTCCGTCTTAAAGAACAACGGAGCACATTAGCTTATACATGATTTAAATCTAACAGGATTCAAAATGAAATTTGGCCTCTTAATTTAACGTTGTCCCTCAAACATCCCGGGACTCGGATTTTGTATGGCCCAAGGGGAGATCAAATTAACAACCCCTCCTCTGAAAACAGCCAACTGAACGCTATATGCCAATCTATTGGAATTAAAATTTGAATTAGAATTTGAATTAGGAAAAACGAGAAAGAGTAGAAATGTACAAAATTTCACATGTTCTCTCCAGTATACAAACAGAAATAACAAGCTAATAACTTGAATAAAAAGGTGGGGAAAATGAGACGACAGAGCAATTGAAAAACAGAGTTCAGTATTAATTAAGCTTCGCTGAACTCGCAACCTGTATTGATTCTTTTACCCAAACCAAAACAAAATCCTTTGTTTGAAGAAAAAAGAAAAAAAATTAAAAAAAAAAAAAAACATACATACACTCTCCGAACCCCCCCAAAATCACAATTTACTTTGCCCTCTAAAATCCCCAGACTAAAAAAAAAAAAAAAACCAAACAGGTATAATTAACTACTATCCGGTCAATAAGGCTGAAAATAGTAGTAATCGTCGGAGTTGGCCGCCTGGGACTCCACCGGCCACGCCGACCTCACCATCTTCAACAGAACCTGCGCCTTCCTCTTCGCCCTCTCCGAGCACCCGCTCTGCACCATCACCAGCAGCTGCGTCACCACCCCCGCCGCAACCGCCTCCCTCTGCAGCCCCTCCGCCGCCCCCACCACCGCCACCATCACCCCCGCCGCGTGCTCCGCCGCCCTCTCCCCCTTCCCCATCGCCCTCACCAGCCCCACCACCGCCTCCCTCCCGCCACCTCCGCCGGCCACCGCCGCCTCCCTCCCTCCCTCGGCCCTGCACATCAGCTCCACCGCGGCCAGCCCCCTCTCCAGCTCCCCCTCCTTCAACTCCCCCAGCCTCCTCATTATCACCCTCGCTGCTCCCGCCTCGATCGCTCCCTTACGATTCTCCTTAGCCAGGCATAGAGTGAAGATCCCTCGGATCCCGACCTTCAATCCCCTCCCGCTCTCTCTCTGCTCCGCCAGCCAAACGAACGTCTCGATCACCCCGTCGATCGCCCCGATCGCCGACCTGATCTCCGAAGACCTAGACGCCGCCGCCGCGGCCTCCATCACCGCCGCCGCGCTTATCCTCACCTCCGTCGCAGAGCCCGACGCCATCGCCTCCGCCAGGTGCGCTAACCTCTCCGGCATCATCGTTATCAGCAGGCTCTCGGATTCGGTCAGCGACATTAAGGAGAGAGTAGCCAATGCGTCCATCGATAGATCCGACCTCAGATCCAGCTCCTCGAACGCGATCGAGATCAAAGCGGTTCGGGTCTCTTGCGTCGAGATAACGGATCGGTTTTTGTCGGACTCGCGAGCGAGGGACCGTATTCGGCGGAGTGCGGTCACCCGCGCGGTGAGATCACCGTTCGAGGCTTGAGAGAGAAGTAAGCGGATTAGAGAAGGATCCGCGGGCTGTTTCGGTGTCGGGATCCGCTCGACCCCCTGGGACCGGTGAGCGACGCACCACTCCTGGATTAGGCGGCGGAGGGTGTGGTTGGGGATTAGGGTGAAGTCGGTGAGGGGTGACCGGGTGACCGGACACGTGTCGTTGCCGGTGGCGATCCACGACTCGATGCTCGACCGGTCGTAGGTTTGGCCAGTGCTGACGGTGACGGGGTCCGCCATGAGTTCTAACGAGATTGGGCATCGGAAGTGGTACGGAATTTGCACTGCCGTTAGCTCTAACGGCTTCACGCTCCCTGGCATTGTTTGTTAAAAAAAAGCTTCGGTGTTTTTTCGGTTGTGGGAGATGGAGGGGGGCGTTTGCTTCTTCTCTTATCGTGGAGATCACACGTGTGGTTATTCCGTGGGAATATTTTCTTGTAGCTGCAAGGGTCTTTTTCCATATTGGTCCACTTTCATATTTTGAAATTAATAATTACCCTAAATTATTAAAAATGCTTCACGGTTAAGTTTAGATAAGTTATCATATTGGTATTTTTAGTAGGATTATGATAGCTATATGGCAGTTATTTTATTTCATGGTGATATTTTAGCAATAATATTGACATTTGACATCAGTTTGGTATTATTTAATACAGGAGTAATCAGATTGAAATTTTTTATATGGAAAAATTAATCTCGCAAGTATTAATTTGATATTAATATCATAATATCACCGGTGAAAGAAAAAAAATTACCATATTAGAATTCATACTAAAACTATCAAATTCGATAATTTATTTCTTAAATAAGTAGAATTGTTATTAGATTCTTCAATTCTCTTGTTTAAAACTTGTTTAAAACTTATCTCTTCAGTCAATAATAGGTTTAGGAAGTCATAAGAATTGTGGAAGGTAATAGCAATTTTTAGTGGTATGAAGGGGTAATTTAAAATTATTTTTTATTTCTGGGACTAATAATGTAAAAAATCCGGTAGATATCTTACGGGTGGTCCATTAGATCAGAAATGGTGCACGTAGTTAGGTTGACTGGTCAAAGATGAGCGGATTGAGGGAATGAATTTTGGTGGGACTCTGTACACACAGCTGGCCCCCATCGCGCAAATATATTGAGAAGACCACGCCCATTTATTTAGTACACGGTGCACCATTATCAGCCAATGAGAATACAACACGTACGGATAAGAGAGTGGGGTCCAGTTGATTTGAACAGTGAGCTGTACGAAAGCGATGGAAGTGCGAGCGAAGGGGCTCTTGCATGTGCGGGCTGGCGTCGTCGTGCAGCGCTCGCGCGTGCGGGGGGCCACCGGGTTTCGGGTCCGGGTATGTTCCCAGTCAACCCGGCAAGATTTTCAGGTGGGGCTCGTTTGGAAAGAGCCCCGGCGGTCCCCTCCTTGCTTGCCGTGCACGTGCGAGTAACGCTTCACACGTGTACCCAGCTGTCGCCTCTACGGCAACTTTGACCGGTGCGTATGGTATTTTTACGCTAACCAAATGGCGTGAATACCCTTACGAGGATCGAAGAAGAAGCTGGTGCGTTGTTGCTCATGAGCATGTCACAGCCGGCCCAAGCATTTCTGAGGTTCTAGCTAGAGAAAAATATTTGAGGCCTTAATATTTTTTAAAATTAAATATTAGTTTCTAAATAATAAAATTTATATAAAATTTAGTTTTTTTTAAATTAAATATTAGTTTCTAAATAATAAAATTTATATAAAATTTAGTTTTCTCGTTTTTTGAGATGCAAAGTTTCTAATTAAATTTTTATATTCAAGCTTTAATAATAAATCTTTTTTAATTGATAAAATTATCAAATTATTTTATCTCTTGAGACATAGTTAAACATAAATTAGATTTTAATAATAAAAAGATATAAAAGAAAAAAAATAAAAACACAAAATA
>BQKN01066965.1:0-31788 GCA_022839385.1 Asparagus kiusianus | reverse complement strand
TGAGATGACCCTAAATGTAGGAAGGTTTGATCACTCGATTTGAAAGTGGACCTCTCGTTCATTGAAGGAATCGAGAGGGGATTTTGGTTTTGGCCCTAACTGTAAGAAGGTTTGACCAAGTGGAAGGTTTGAGACGATCCTAACTGTAGGAAGGTTTGATCGCTCAATTTGAAAGTGGACCTCTCGTTCATTGAAGGAATCGAGAGGGGATTTTGGTTTTGGCCCTAACTGTAAGAAGGTTTGACCAAACGAAGAGTGAGAGTACAATTCACTTTAGGAATGTTGATTCGTATAAATCACTCAAAGGGGTTCTTGATGTTAAGTGATAAAGACTTAACAAAACAAAAAGGGTTTTGACAAAGGTCAAAATTCTAAGCATTAGGAGTTTAGTGCTTATCACTTTATTCATAATGACCGGGTTATCCCTAAGAATATTACATTTAACATTCTTCCGGGAACTTCTCGTTACTTGAATTATCCACCCCCAGCTTTCTTTACAAAACTGGGTGTATCAATGAATTAGATGCACGATTGGGTTATCCTTAAGAATACCACGCATGGCACTCTCCAGGAACTTCCCGTGGAAGAAAGGAAATAGTTTAGACTCATATACCTGTTGGAGTATCAGGGAGCAGTTTAACCTCTTATACCGGTCGGAGGAATGAGAAACAGTTTATACTCGTGTACTCTTTGGAGTGTCAGGAAGCAGTTTATACTCTTATACCGGTCGGAGTTCTAGGAAGCAGTTTATCCTCATGCACCTATTGGAGGGTTGAGAAACAGTTTATACTCGTATACTCTTTGGAGTTTAAAGAAGCAGTTTATACTCTTATACTTTTCGGAGTTTGGGGATACAGTTTATACTCGTGCACCCACTGGAGTTTTACATTCAATTTAATTGAGCGATATAACGCCGGCTTCCACCAAGGTTTGGATGCTGTTCTTGAGTGTAAAGCAATCCTTAGTGGGATGAAGGATCCTTCTATGGTACGCACAGTACTTCGGATCGGCAATATCGTCAGCTTCCTCCTGATTCGCGATGGGCGGGAGCTTGATCTTGTTGTTTGCAAGGAGGGATTCGAAGATGGCTGGCACGTCTTCGTCCTTGAAGGAGTACTCTTTTTGAGGCCTCTGATCCGAAGTTTTCTGTTGTCTCCGGGACTGCTGTTGTGACATTTGATTAGCATCAACAGCCGTTGCAGGTGTTTTGCCCTTACCACGGGATGCGAAGTTTGAGCTTGGAGGATTAGTCGTCGATTGACTCCTCTCGGCCTTCTTCCTTCGGAGGAAGCGTTCAGCTTGTTCCCCTCTGACCTTCAAGTCTTTCCAGGTGTTGGACGGCGCTGTTCCCATTGCTTCCAACACATCCAACGAAAGATTGTCGTGGCAAGTTTGGAGGATGAACTCCTCGGTGATCGGGTCCCGGCAATTCAACGCTTTGTTCCGGAACCTTTTGACGAAGGTTTCGACTAACTCCCCGTCCTTTTGTTTCTCGTCGAGCAACGTTCCGATGGATATCTCGGTGTCATCGTCGAAGAAGTTGGCGAGGAATTTTGTCTCCATGTCGTCCCAGCTATGCACGCTACCGGACTTGAGGCGGCGATACCAATCGAAGGCGGCTCCGCGAAGAGTGCCAACGAATGACCGCACCATCAGAGGCTCATTGCCGGAGATAATACCCAGGTGCGATTTGAAATAAATCAAATGCTGAGTGGGGGAACCTTTCCCATCGAACGGCGTGAAGTTGATTAGACTAAACTTCGCCGGATAGGGGATTGAATCCCACTCCCTTGGGTATGGACAAGGAATGCCCGTTTTCTTCACCTCTTGAGCTGACATCAAGGTATTGATTTTGCTCTCGAGGCTTTTGATCTTCAAGTTTTCATCTGTATCTTCGTTG
Organism: Asparagus kiusianus; assembly: GCA_022839385.1. Classification (NCBI taxonomy): domain Eukaryota; kingdom Viridiplantae; phylum Streptophyta; class Magnoliopsida; order Asparagales; family Asparagaceae; genus Asparagus; species Asparagus kiusianus. The sequence goes on along the minus strand of BQKN01066965.1, from coordinate 29,888 downwards.
GCATCCTCATTACCACCCCCTGCATTGATGAGAGGATTATTGGCGTCACGAGTCTCGTTTGCACCTGTGTCCTCATTTTCCAGATTATTCTGGTTACGATGACTTGGTTCACCATGTTGGTTCCTCAATGCCTGGATTTGCTGCTCATGCATTTCCTTCATAGTCTGCATGGCCATCTGCATCTCGAGCCTGAAGGTCTCCTGTTGTTTGGCCATGGCTTCTTCGAGCATTTTGGCCACTTGTTCCGCGCTTATCATGAATGACTCGCGGGGTTCTCCTTCGCTGGATACAGTGTTGTCGGACGCGACAGCAGAGCAAGCATCCGATTCTTCATCCTCTGAAGGTGAGCTTATCCGAACCCTCCCATACGTTCCTCGAGCGATGGCTCCGGACTGCAGACGGGTTAAACGCCGAGTTGCTCCCAGAATTGACTCGAGATCATCCCGTGCCAATGTCCCCTTGTTGGTCATATTAGCGGTGACCCTCGGGAATTCTCCATCTTCAACCACCGCTCTCCTTCGTCGGAAACGCCTAGGCCTTGGCTTTGGCGTTCCAGTGCTGAGCCTTTCGAACACCGAAACCCTTTCGGGGACCGTCTTAGTGCAATTACACTGAGACAATACCGCCCGAATGAGTTTGGAACAGGGGCATTGAGTCTCGAGCCTACGAGGGCTTCTCTTTCTTGTTTTGCTCGTACCCCCAGCACGATAGTACAACTCGTCATTTTGGAATTCGGAGCAACTTATCGTGTGTTGGAACGATTTCCCAGGTATAACGTCATTGTCATTGGACAACAACGTTTCCTTCTGGGAGTAATTTGCCTTATTTGGAATTTCGAGAGTCACTCGTCTCGACACACACCTTTGTGGGCGTGAGCCTTCAGCGGGCTCTCGAACTTCGATGCGCAAGTTAGTGCGCTCGGACGCCGTGAACTCCTTGTCATGCTGAAAGTGACAACGACCCCCAGCATGTTGATTAGTTCGGAGCCTCTTCATCGGACCCAAGCATTCATGGATTTTGCTACGCTCATCGGGAATTGGACCGAGGCGCTCCAAGGCTGACCTCCTTCTCCGGGATGGTTCGGGAGGTTGAACTTGTTTTGAAGGCTGCATTGATTGTTCCTTGGCCTGAATTGCTGTTTCAGACTTCGGCTTCCATATTTGGCGGGTTGGTGGCGGCTTCTTGGCCATCTCCTTCTGCAACCTTCTACGGGCTTCTTGGACTCGAGCCCGTGCTTGCGCTGACAGTGCGCGGCGCTTCCGAATGCGTTCCTCCAGGGTTGAACGGTTCCGTTTGACGCGGATCCATTCATTCGTTGGCGGCTTGGAGGAGTTGCCATTCGTCTGTTGTTGAGGCTGTTTGCCTCTTCTGTTCTTCAGATCCGTGTTGTAACGGATCCCGTCTACAGATTCCATCGCCTTTGCGATTTGTTTCGCGAGGCGCTGACGTTGCCTTTGGCGGGCTCTCTTTGAGAGAGTCGCTACGCCATCAGCAACGGAGGATTTGGCCAGAGCGGATCTGACCTGGTTGGAGGTTGGGGAGATCTCACCCAATGCAGCTTCGGCATCAAACGGGGCAAGATCTTCGTTGGTAGCTTCAACTTCTTCGTACCAACGAAGTTTCCTCTTGGAGGAGAGCTTTGGAGACTTGGACTTGCGGGAGGAAGTAGATCCGGACGAGGACGACAAGTACGCCTCGAACTTCTGTTGGTCGAACTCGTATTCGACCTCCTCCACGACCGGGATCGGGATCCGCGGCTGCGACGCAACGATCTCGTCGGCGAGATCGGTGGCTCCCACTGTGGTCGCCAGATTGTTCGCGGGAAAATTTGTGCCTTTCTTCATTGATATCATTGCCATCTTAATAACTGTTTATCGGTTACAAAAGATCCGGTCTTTTTATAAGATCCGGTTACAATGAAAATCAAAAAATAAGAAAAAGAAAGATTACAATTTATTTCCTTTTATGTCGAACGAATCGCGAGCTCCTGTTTTGCGGTCACTCGCTTTGTGTGGGTTCTTTGCCTGCGCCGGGGTTATTTGCCGTGGACCACCGCGTGATCTCGATCCGGTCGGATCTACACGATATGACGGGTATTATCTCACGAAGGAAATAATAGCCGAGTGGGGTACTAATTCACCAAGGAAATAGTAGCCCAAGTGTCGAAATCGACCAAGCGAATTCGAGACTCTTCTCGGGATCTAAGAACCAAGCTTAGATCCGGAGGAAAATCGTGTAGATCTCAGATCCGATCCTCTCGAACTCTTGCCTTGTTTGGCGTGGATGATCGCCGAGCACCGGATCTCAAAGTCCAAGTCTCCGAAGCCTTCAAAGTTTGGATTTTTGTTTAGATCTGAGTCTTCAATCCAGCAGGGCTTCGCCTCTCTCCAAAATTTCCAACCTCTGAAATGAACCAACACAAGGCCTATTTATAGGCACTCAGAACTGTGCGTTGGCTCGGTTTCGGCCGAGTTCCCGGGTGTTGGTTCGTTTCGTCCGTCGTTCGGGTTTTCCGGTGTTTCCGGTTCTGATTCGTTGTCGATTTGGACTTCGATTCGGTTGTGTGGTTGACTTGTTCGGATTCGATTCATTTTGATCCGATTCCAAATATGGCAGTAAACCCACTTCTGAGTTTGAGTCCGAAACCGATCTTGATTCGATCGTTATATCACCGAGTTCGCTCTTGTTTAGATGACTCGGTGATTCCCCGAAGCGTTGGTTCGATTCCACGTGCGAGTGGATGCATTCAACCGCTTGGATGCGATTTGTTGGCTTCGTCGCCTCGTTATCCTGCTCCGTTGCGTATGGCTTGGCTTCGGCGTTAGCGGGATAACGGTTGTGCTTGACTATGTCGCCCGATGGTCGGTAGCGTTGAATCGACGTCCTCGAGCTGTGTTGTGGGACCTATAGGCAATTTTATACGCCTACACTCGACGACGCCGATTCGACAAATGGACCATCGGGCGACATATCCAAGCACGACCAAACATCGAAGCCAAACGATACGCGACGAAGCGAACTAACGAGGCTACGAAGCTAACGAACCGCACGTGAACAATGGAATGCATCCATTCGCATACGGAATCAAGTCAACGGTTCGGGGAGTCAACGAGTCATCCAAGAGAGGATTCGAACTCAAACACCAAGGCGGATTTACTGCCAAATCAGGAACCCGACTTACTGCCAAAACTGGAATCAAGTCAACGAGTCGTTTCCAGATCAATCAACCACACAACCGAATCACGGACATAACCGGAACCGAAAACAACGGAAAACAACGAAACGGACAACACCCGGAGTGGCTCAGCCCAAGCCGAGCCACCCTAAGGTAGCTCGGTAGCCGAGCCACCCCTTGGGGTGGCCGAGCCACCTCATGGTGGCTCGGCATGAGCCGAGCCACCTTGAGGTGGCCGACGGTTCGGGTGGCTTCTGACTCCTGTGCGCGGGCACAGGTTCGAGTGCCTATAAATAGGCTAAGGGGTTCTTCATTTACAGAGGTTGGATTTTGGAGGAGGCGAAGCCCTGCTGAATTGGAGACTCAGATCCAAAAAAGATCAGAACTTTAAGACTTCGAAGACTTGCTCATCCAGATCTGGTGCTCGGCGATCATCAACGTCAAATAAGGCAGGTGTTCGAGAGGAGAACCGGATCTCAGATCTCAGATCTACGTAGGTACACTCCGGATCAAAGCTTGGTTCTTTGATCCCGAGATTCGAGCGGTTGTTTCCTTGGTGAAACAATCCCTCCCGGCTATTATTTCTTTGGTGAAATAGTACCCGTTATACTGCGTAGATCCGACCGGATCTAGATCTCGCGGTGGTCCACGGATAAACCCCGGCGCAGGCAAACAACCCACGCAAGCGAGTGATCGCAAAACAGGAGCTCGCGATTTGTTCGACAAACAAGGAAATAAAGTTGTAATTTTCATTTCTTTTTATTTGATTTTCGTTGTAACCGGATCTTATAAAAAGACCGGATCTTTGTAATCGATAAACTATTACAAGAGTGTACAATGGAATCAATAATGAAAGCAACAATTTTTCCCGCGAAGAGACATATCGCACCACGGTTCGTACGCCGACTGGCCATACGCCCTACTCTTTGGTATACGGCTGTGAGGCCGTATTACCGTTAGAGATTCAGATACCATCCCTCCGTGTCGCCTTGGCAACAGGGATCACGGTGGAAGACAATCACCGACAACGACTCGCCGAGCTCGAGGCATTGGACGACAAACGGCTGGAAGCTCAGCAGCACATTGAGTTCTACCAAGCCCGAATGGCCAAGGCTTTCGACAAGAAAGTCAGGCGCCGAGCCTTCAAAGAAGGAGAACTGGTGCTGGCTGTTCGCCGACCAATGATTCTCACCTCCAAGAAGAAAGGCAAATTCCAATCCAAATGGGAGGGTCCATTTGTAATAGAAACAGTCTATTCGAACGGCGCCTACCGCCTCGTCAAGCCTAATGGCGACAAGATCATGATGCCCATCAACGGCAAACACTTGAAGAAGTACTACCCTTAGTTCTTCTTCGCTAACTCCCATGAGTGCAAGAGTCTAAACTGGCCCTCAAACCCTCCAACTGGTATACGAGGCTAAACTGTCCCTACTCTACCCGCTCTGGCGAAAGCCTCTGGCGGAATTCAATTCGCCTATCTTCTCCAACGAGATGGCGGATCCACTTAGTCGTTCATATCGCGACACACTTTCCATTCGCCTATCTTCTCCAACGAGATGGCGGATCCACTTAGTCGTTCATATCGCGACACACTTTCCATTCGCCTATCTTCTCCGACGAGATGGCGGATCCACCAAAGTCGTTCATATCACGACAAAACACTTTCAATTCGCCTATCTTCTCCAACGAGATGGCGAATCCACTTAGTCGTTCATATCGCGACACACTTTCCATTCGCCTATCTTCTCCAACGAGATGGTGGATCCACTTAGTTGTTCATATCGCGACACACTTTCCATTCGCCTATCTTCTCTGACGAGATGGCGGATCCACTCAGTCGTTCATATCATGACAAAACACTTTCAGTTCGCCTATCTTATCAAATGACTTGGCGGATCCACCAAAGTCGTTCCAATCACGACATTCCTCGTCACGTTAACATTAAACCTCTGACAAAATCAACTCGCCAATCCTCTTCCAAAGGATGGTGGGTCCTCAAAGTCGTTCCAATCACGACATTCCCTGTCACGTTAACATTAAACCTCTAACACAATCTACTTACCAATCCTCTCCATAAGAATGGTAGGTTCCCCATGGTCGCTCCAATCGTGACAAAACCCCCCATCAAGTTAATGATCACCTCTGATGATTGGCGCCGTTATTCCTACGAGTAATATGGCCTAAGTAATAACCTACCACGCGACGTGTTATTACTTCTGCCAATAGTCACACTCCTACGTCCCTGAACTATTTGGCCTATTCCAGCTATCCTAACATTCCCTTAGGGTAATTGATGGGTAGCGGCCTACCACGTGAGGGTCCCTACAACGATCAAACGTCATATTTCTACATCCCTGACGATTCGATTATTATCTATCGCCGCCTATTCAGACGACGACGACTGTCAAGAGCGGTTCGGCAGACGACATCTCTGCCGATTCCTCAAGCGACAGCTTGCCGAGTGGCAAGTCGAGATTGAGTTCTTCAGCTGGCCGCAGGAGCGAACGATTGTTCTCTGCTGCAAGCCGAGTGTTACTCTCTCGATCTCGCTGGAGCTACAACGTGAAAATCGGAGTCAACCCGATCCCACGCTGTAAGCAACCGAGAGCAGAACAAAGGTCCAGAATGACTAAGTTCAAAACAGACAGTCAAGTGCTCACCAAGTCCAACTCAAATGCCAAAACAGCACAAACGAAAAGAAAAGGCAGAAAACTATGCATATGAAACAAAAATAAGCAAAAGCTTAAGGCCATTATGGGCCAAAGTTTACACGCATAAGTTTTTTTTTAAGTTGTGGTGCTTGAGGCACCAATCAAGATTGTCAAAATTACATAAACAAAACAGGCATTACAGGAATTTCAGAAGGCTAAAGGAGCCGATCTTAGCTTTGAGCGCAGCCCGCTCCGCCGCACGGCGGGTCCTCGCCTTCTCCTTCCGTTCCTGCTACCGCCTGACCAGGTCCACCTTGCGTTTCTCTTCCTCCTGGCGAAGGAGCTCCAGCGCCCTTTCCACCTCCCGCGCAGCCTCGCCGATCCTCCCCGCCTCGTGCGAACGCTCCTGCAGCTTCGCTTCGCCACGAAGAGTGCCGGCGTCCTCAAAGAAAGCTCTGTCCACGTAAGCATCCATCCGGTCTAATACCGTTTGGTGTTGCTTTCGTAGGCATCTGAGCTCGGCCTCCTTCGCCTGGATCCGCTTCGTCCGCTCGTTACGCTCAAGTAGGAGGTGCAGCGGGAGAGGCGGTGACTCGCCGGAGACGTCCTCGTTAGCCAGTTCCTCGAGGCGGTACATCCACCCCTCCACGAACTCAAGCTCTCGCTCACATCGCTGTGTGAGCGAGGCATCGCCTGCACGGCGGACCGCCTCCAAACGCGCCTCTACGAGGGGGAACGAATCGTAGTATCGCTCACCGCCCACGCTGACAGAGAGGGCAATCCTGTGCACCAACTCCATCAACTCATGGAGCGGCACGAAAGCGGGGTGGGCCACGGGGTCCGAAATAGGATATCCCTGGGCCGGGCTCGCAGGGGCAGCAGACGGAGCGCCGACGTCCACGACGGTGGCAGAAGAGCCGACACCTTCGGCGTCGCTGTGATCGGAAGAGGAAGCCATGAAGGAGAGAAGTTTTCTTTTCTTTTCTGGCAGATTTCGCTCAAAGCAGTCAGGACTCTGCCAAAGGAGGGCGAGTGCGGAAATATATACCAAGAAATCCAACGGCTGAGATTCAATGCCCCAAACCATCAAGCAGCCCGAGCGCCCTGCGACGCTTCGAACTCAACGCCAATAAAGGCTACTCTCGATACACCAAACCGACCGATCGGATTAAGCGAGAGGCGAAACGTTCAATCGCTTCACCAATAAATGAGCATTAATGCGCCTGTAGAGTCTGGGTTGGCAAGCACTTGGGTCCATCGACCGACGCGTGGCTCGAATTTCACCTTCAGTTGGATCTCTGACGGTTAGACGAACTCGCTACCATCCAAATTTCACCTAAAGTACGAACTCACCACATTGGAGGTTCGCATACGATTCAAATTCACCAACAGTCGGAATTAACCTTCAGCAAGCTTGCAGACGGTTTAGTACGACTTTCCCAGCGAATTCGCCATCCTTTGGACCAACTCGCACTCGAGTAGGGTCTCTGCCCAAAGGGATGCAACCTAAAATCACTGACGGACACACCAAAGAAATATCAAAAGGCGTCATATCCAAAAGGAACGTGACAAGGAAGAACACAAACTGCATCAGATGCTTCTAGACAGTACATTTGAGCAAAGTTATGATTTAATAGCCAAAAAAAGTCATAATAGTATGGTCAAAGCCTGAAACATATACCAGTTTTTCGCCAAAGCAATACATCTGAACAAAGTCATGACTTCATAAGTCATGGTTTAGTTTCAAAAGTGAGACAAATGGACAAAGTGTCTTAAAGCATAAATACATGGTTGAAATCTCAATCAAACACGCTAAAAGTGGAAATCTCTTCATTGGCCAATGCTACCCGGTTTGCGTGGTCCTCTCGAGCCTTGTCCTCGGCCGCCCGCCGGATCCGTTCCTCAGAGTTCGACTTGACAGCGGCGTCTTTTTCCCGCAAAACCTAGAGGCGCTGAGTTGCCACTTCAGCTTTCTCACGGACAATGACGCCATCAGTTTGAAGCCCTGCCAGCTTCGCCTCTGCATCTTCCAATTCGGTTCGTAGATGAGCTATCGTGCGATTGAGGTCGATAACTTCCTCCTCTCGCGAGCGATGTTGATCCGCCCAGAAATGGGCAATGTACTCCGAATCAGTGATCTCCTTGGAACGGATCTCCTGTTCCTGAGCCTCCCTGCGCCTGATGAAAGCCAGGCAAGACTCCATATAAACTTCCGGGCCTTCCCGTAGCAATGCCTCTAGCCCTGTCATACGCGACTCCAGAAGACGTAGTTCTTTCATACAACGGGTGAAAAGCTGATTTTCGCCCGATCGTCGAAAGTCGACCGCACGATCCAGGAGAGATTACCTGAAACTTTCGAAACTCCCTTCGCCAAGATTGACGAGAGAAATCACCTGCCTCACGGCGTTCTCGAACTCCTCGACGCGAGCCTACCAAGGCAAGGAATCAGCGGGGACCGGCTTTTGACCGGGGGCGAGCATCGCAATGGGCGGGACCTCGAGACAAGGTCCCACCTCCGGCTGCGGAGTTGGACCCTGGGCAGGAGAAGCCTCCGGACTCTCGGGTTCGTCATCGGATATCAGGATGGGTTCAGCCTCATGCTCCTCGCGGAGCGGTGCACCATCACGGGCTGTGAAGCACAACAAGGACATGAAAGAGAGATATAGACGATAGATACCTATCTGTCGTCAAAAGGGAGTTGGGTTGAAGACATACCTTCAGCGGCGGCAGCTCCTGCAGCGTCCGAGGAAGACGCCCCCTTTCTCGTCTTTGAAGTAACCCTCTTCACTTTCGGTGCCATCTGGGAGATGCAAGAACAATCCGAATCTCTTTTGAGGAAGACGAGGAGAAGGATTTAGTCCTTTTCGACGAGAGGAAGGATACTAAAATACCCTAGCCCTAGGCAGTTACGAGCGGTTCAATTGGACCCTTCAAACCCAAACGGTTGAGGACAAAGCCGGATGTCCCGCATCCCATATGAGCGGCTGAGATTCGACAGTTTCGGGGCATGTTCTCTAACCAACGGCCCAGATCGGGCGTAAAGAACGAAGAGACCCGTCACACCGCGATTAATGCGAGGCGGCGCACCCACGTCTCCGTAACTGACGTACACGTGGGTGAACGCACGACCCGCTAAAAGAGGAGCCTACCTGTAACTGAAATCGCCGATTAGCATTACAACTGCAAATTCACCAGCAGGTGAAATTCGCCTACAGGCGAAACGAGTCTATTGCTGAATCTGCCGAGGGAAGTCTCCCACAACTTAACACCAACTAGTGCACTAAAATATCTATACTAAATATAGTATGCACACAAGCCATAATCGCCAGAAACAAAGGGATAATTTCATTCATGAAAAAGAAGTCCTATTACAACGAAAAAGTTGAAGGCGAATTACAAGGATTTCAATCGCAGTTCCACCTCGTGGATTTTTTCAGCATGGCCCAGCTCGAGCCTCCTTAAGACCTCTCGACGAACCTCTTCCTCTGTGCACGAGATCAAGTCCTGAATGGCCTCTTTGACGTCCTTGAGAGCTCGATACTTCTCCCCAACAGAGTCAGTGGTCAATTGCCGGCGAGACCCGGCACCCTCCAACTCCTCTGCCGCTTGATCACGAGCTTTCTATTGAATGACTAGGGAAGCCCGTGCGTCAGCTATGACCTTTTTCAGCCTCTCTACCTCGAAAGAAAGTCGAGAGAATCGATTGTCGGCCACCTGTTGCTCATGGGCCGCCCGTTCATCCACGGCTTTGGCCTGCTCCAACTCCGCTGACAATTTTAGTTCCAGCGTCATGTTCTCATTCAGGCGACGATCACGATCTGCCAGGGCCACCCGAACTTCACGGGAGGCAAGATCAAAAAGAGCGAAACCTTCTGCACGAAGAGTGAGCAGCTGCTGAACGGCCCCCTCCAATTCGTTCAGGCGCTGAAAATAGGGCCTCGCCGCGGTAGTGCCGAGCCTCTTACGCAAGAAGGACGCGTCGTCTTCAAGAACCTCCTTGAATTCCTCGAAAGGGAAATTCCCCTCCAAGACCAGCCGGGTGCAGTGGGCCAAAGTGTCTTCGAAATTGGCCTGAGCTCGCGCCACCTGCCTCTTTCGCCAGCATTCCATAGGAGAGAGAGAGGCATCTTCGGCAGAGGATGAAGCCACGATCGGAGTACTGGTGGTCACGATCGCGGAAGCAGCGACTGGCGCAGCCAAAGCCGGAACAATCGCCGATACCGCCAGAGTGGCAGTGGCGGAGTCGCAGGTCACCACCGACAAGGAAGTGGCCATCGGCCCAATGGGAGTTCCCCCTTGAGCTGGAGATTCTTGCGCTGAGCGCTCACCCTCGACCGGTGCTCCCTCAGAGGTAGGAGTTCCCCCTGGTTGATCCGCAGGGACCAATACTTCCTCCTCACTTGATAGCGCCTCGTGAATTGAGGCATCATCATCCGTCTCGGAATCGCCTGAGTGACCCTCCCAAGAGGGAGGGTCCTCCTTACCAGTAGCTTCGTGAGAGGGGCCAGCTGCAGATACAAGAAAAATAACAATAATGAATACCCCCGTGGCTTAGAGGGATCAACAGCGCTGAAGCTCATGCCTACCTGGATCCTCTAGCTCTCTTTCGTCTCCACTCCCCTCCTCTCCGTCAGAAGGGATAGGGATCGCTTTCTCAACTGCACGAATTCAAGATGAACAGTCAGAAAATACGAATCTAACTTCGTACACAAGGGCATCATATCGAAAGATTACCTCTCGGTACAGGTGCAGGAGTCGTTGAGACCCCCGCCTGTGACTCCACACCAGGTGAAAGAAGCGTGTCCTTCGAAACCACCGGAGCCGCCTGCGACGCGACAGAAGGGGCAGGTTGAGCAACTTCCGCCCCAGAGACAGTACCGGCCCGACCAGCCGCCGCCCTGGTGGTCACCATGGTCTCCTCGCCACGGGCCCTCTTGGTCACTTCCGCTCTAGAGCTCTCCGCCGCTTCTCACTACCGCTTCGAGAGCAATGAACTACTCGACGATAGCAGAGGCGCCCCCATACGCCCAGCAATCGCACTTCGGGCTTGCTCCAGACGCTTACTCGCCCGAGTTAACTCAACAGGCTCCCTCTGCTCGCCTTGGGAATCTAGAGGAAGACTGGGAGAAGGAGCTCGTGTTTCAGGCGCCTCGGATTCGTCTGTGCCCGCGCCTTCACCCTCGGAATCCCCTGCAGGGCCTTCCATGAGCAGCTCCCTAGCCGTTGCACGGCCCCTGCGCCTCGAAGGTCGAGGAGCTCCTCTTGGACAACGCCCGCGCTCCGCCAGGCACGAGCTCTGAAACCGAAAGTCAACAGGATTAGCATTGGTGCCCCGATACCACCGACAGTATGAGAGCGTGTGGTGCAAACCACGATCAAATTCAACGGCCCAGATCACCCTCAGAACCGAGATTGGCGGTTGCACCTGGTGGTTGAATTCGAAAACCACGGCCACGATCACAACGAGGCGCACTAAGTGGACGTCAAACTGTCGAATCATGATAATACCACACCACGTTAAGCTGGAGAGGCACGAAGCCCCGCAGGTGGACACGTGGTTTGCTCACATTAGGCCTACTTTCGCCCAAGGGTTGAGTCTTGATGGCGAAAACTCGAATGAAATCCGCAAGTCGGTCAAAATTTTGCCGCCTATGCCCAACTTCGCCTGCGCGACTCAACCCGCCTTCTGGGAGCATGCGACGTGCCTAAAACCCAGAAACCGACAAGGTAACTTCATTTAGACCCACGCCCCAGGCGGCTAGGGGTCAGAGTGGAAATCTTAGCGCCAAGCCTAAGAGAAACCACTCGATAACTCATCATACTGAGGGGAATAGTATGGCTAGCCCGGTTCAAACGGTAATCGGTAAAGGCAGATCAAACCCGTTGATAGCTGAGGGTTTGCTAAAAATCCTAATGCACCTAGTCCGTCCAAAACTTCTTGATTCAAAGTATTCCAGACCACACGTAAGCCAGTTTTGGTCTGAAAACTTTGAAGGGGGTCTTGTAGACGGTAAAAATTACCGCGGCGGATTAGCGAACGAATTCGCCCGCAGAACAGGGCCACCCTCTTTTAGGCGAAGAGCCTACTGTAGCCACAAAGGGGTTCGCTGACACGCGAGTCCCACATTGGCCGCACACGCTAAATCACACGGGCTCGCCAAACAAGGCGAATCCGCCTTCATTAGCCAAATCCGCTTGCAAAGGAGGAGCTCAAATCCGCCCCCAAGTGCCGAAGCCACTTGCAGAAAGCCACGTCTGCTTACGTGAGCCAAAGGCCGGGTTTCCAGGGACAAGCCTTCCCTGCCTCCCACGATGCGAGGTGAGGAAGCACAGTATCCCAAGTTCGTCAGACGGCAGTCCGTGATTCAAGCGAGCGAGTCGGGCACCGAACCGGCCTACATACTCATAAATACGGGTCACCTCACCCATCAGAATGGAGAGCCAAAGCCGTCGGCGCGCAGCAAGCTGTCTGGAGTCCGTCCAGGTACGAGACGTTCATTCTCCCGCCCCTATTCAGACATAGGGAGAAAGGAGGAAGGGCACGACGCCCCAGGACCGCCGGATGACCACCAGGTAGCTTGCAGCACAAGTTGCCAGAGTCATCTGCGTCCACATAAATGCGGCTCACCTCGCTCCGAGCAAAAGGGCAGAGTCGCCGGCGCTCGAGGAGCTGGCCAGACCCAATCGAGTGTCTGACCGCCGCTGTCACGAGTACGAGGAGGGGCTTTCCCACTCCTACACGACGTGACGTGACATGCAGCCCCACAAACAACCGTTTGTTGTACAGGGGGGACAATAGGATGTCTTTAAACAGTGTATGGTCACATCCCATCATTCAAAGAGCAGCAAAACTGTCTCTCTTCGATAAAAGGGCTCCTTACAGCAACCTAGAAAAGAGGATCGGAGAAATCATCAACGATTAAAAAAAAGAGAATTGCTTCTTGCATCGCAGGGCTATCTCTGAACTCTGAGCTCCGATCGCCGGAAAGACAGGAGCCGAACTCGATCAACCGGAGCTTCTACTGAGTACTGAAGCTCTCCCCAGCAACCTCGGTCGAACCGTCCAAGGGAAGCAGACTCGGCGCGAGCACCGAGCGAAGCATCCTGTAGCTACCCTAAAGTCCCCACAAAATTAAACAAAGAGGGCCTTCCCTCTGCTTCTGTTGTAATTCAGATTGATTTAGTTTGTAATAAGCTTTCTTATAAATACAAACCAAATCCCCCATTCTCGGGAAAATCAGAAATTTACACCTACAGAGCTGCTATGGCTAAACGCGTTGCAATTGAAACGTTGGATAGAACACTAAGAGATTTAATGGATCAAGATGAACCATTTGGCGGAAAAGTAATTGTATTTGGTGGTGATTTCAAACAAGTTTTACCAGTGGTGCCTCGCTCAACAAGATCACAAACTATCAAAGAAAGTTTAGTAAGCTCACATTTATGGAGAAAAATGATCAAACTACAACTTTCAAAAAATATGAGAGCAAAATCAGACACAGCATTCAGTGAATTTTTTCTTAGGATTGGGAATGGAGATGAACCAACAGTGACACAGGATCTCATAAAACTGCCTAATGCAATGTTGATCCAGAATTAAGATGATGAGCTACCGGAAGATTCTCTCATAAATTCAATTTTTCCATCTTTAGACGAAAATTTCAAGTCTATTGACTATATGAAAGATAGAGCTATCCTTGCAACAAAAATGAATATGTTGACATGTTAAATGATAGACTAATAAAAAGGTTTCCAGGAGAAGGAAAAGAATTCTATAGCTTTGATGAAGCAGTTGATGACACTAATCATCATTACCAAGAAGAATTTTTGAACACTCTGCTCCCTAATGGACTACCGCCACACAAGCTAATGTTGAAAAAATATTGTCCAATTATTTTACTAAGGAACTTGGATCCAACTAATGGACTGTACAACGGTACAAGAATGATATGTCAAGATTTTAACTACAATGTAATTCAAGCTAAAATCACAATGGGCCAACATGCTGGGAAAGAAGTTTTCTTGCCAAGAATATTATTGTCACCAGCAGAAGATGAAGGATTACCACTCAAGTTCAAACGCAAACAATTTTCCATAAGATTATGTTTTGCAATGACAATTAATAAATCCCAATGGGAAACAATACCTAACGTAGGTATTTATCTACCTGAATCAGTGTTCTCTCATGGGCAATTATATGTTGCTTTATCGCGGGGTACTTCTATGATGACAACCAAGGTCTTAATAACATCAGATGGAAAATTTGCAGAAGAGGAACAATACACAAAAAATGTTGTATACAAGGAAGTTCTCCAGCCAAAGGACCACGAGGAATAATTCAAATGACCAATAACATTTTTGAAGATTAGGAATTTATTATATAATAAGTAGATGCAATTTTTATTAAAGTTTTTTTCTTAAAAATAAAAAAAATTACAATTCATTATTACATCATTCAATCTGTTCGTTCAAAATCATGTACTAATCAAAATTAAAATAACTCTAAACATTGTAAATAATATTATTAATTAATAAATTCAAATTACTATAATTAGTGTCACATCTTTGATATAGAAATAGTCTCATTTAATTTTCTTTTGAGTTTATTTAGTACTTCAGATGTGTTGTTATTTATATATAACAAACTATTCAAAATCTTGCAGGAACAATGGCATCCACCAATGAAGCACCAATTCCACACATCCAAATACGCCAACTAAAAAAATTTCAAAGAGAGTGGACCATTCATGTTGTTATCCTAAGAACTATTGAGTCATCTTATGAGAACAACAAAGGATCAGGAAAACTACTAAAAATAATTTTTGCCGACTCAGATGTAATGTAGCAAAATTCTACATGCTATAATTCTATTGATATTTGTTGATACTTATTCTTATATAAAGTAATACATATAATGTTTAAGTACAATATGCATCACTTTTTATCATGCCATAGCAATCGTTATTTTAAATCTATGCAGAGCCTTCTCAATTTTTTAAAAATTTATAAATTTATAAATTATAAATATAAATTACATTATAACTGTTGATGCTTATTCTTATATTAATTATTATCACCTTACTATGTATAAGATCATATAAAAAAATTCCTGCATTTATTAAAGAGGTAAGCAACATGTAATTTATTTTCGCAAATTTTATACAACAAATATCATGTTTTCTTCATAATTCTATGTAAATTAATTGTCTACGTATGCCTAACAATATAAGCAAGCAAATAATTGGAATATGTCATCAACACAACATTGTATACACACTGCAACAAAATAGTTATTATTTAGACTAAATTTTTAATAAGCATATTTACCATAAATTTAATATTTAGTTGTATGATCAAGCTAAATTTTGAGCATATTAATTTATCATCTTAGTCCCTCAACTAAGTTGATATTGCAAAACTTTGGTAGAATTGTTTATACAAGTAGCACCTATTGTAATTTTTTACAAAGAGCTAATCCGTATAAACGATTAAATTTGTTAATTGAGATCAAATGACTTATTAGTAAGTAGTAAAAATTCTAATTCAATAACAGGTAACTTTATATAAATAAGGTTAATTTTGTTGATGAGTTAAAAGGTAATTTTTTTTAGACCCGAAGATTATGGATACCTTTCAATAAAATCTAGAGAATGGTTATTTTAAAGTTTCCCACATAAAACTACATTTATACATAACTTACGTCATCTATTACTTATCTTATTTATCTTAGGCTTAAATGAATGTTAATGTATTAGTTATTTGTGAGATAATATTAGTAATATTTGCAGGGGAAAAAATACAAGGTATTATGTTTGGAGAAACTATTGAAATGTATAAGCACATGCTTCAGAAGAATCATGTTCTTTACATCTCAAATGGAGAAGTCAAACCAATAAACCTGTTTTATGGAAATGTACATGAGTCAATTGAGTTGACATTGACTAAAAAAATTTCTATCAAAGAATCAAAAGCAAAGTTTCAATTTGATAAGATATTGAATAACTTCATCTCAATCAAAGACGCAATTTCCAACGAGGATACAAGGAATATAAGTAAGTATTTCTAAACACCTTTTATTTTTAGTTTAAAAATTTATAAATGAATTTTCAACTTATTATAAATTTATGTGCAGATGTTCTTGCAATGATAGCAAATGTCAAGCCTATGATCAAGTACGTTACAAGATATAATAAGGCGGACACAAGGCGGGACATCATTATAGTAGACAAAGAGTATACACGCATGCTTTTATTTCACAATAAATAATTTATTAAAAATATAATATATTAACCTAAAATTGTCTAACTTTTCTTACACAGTGAGATAACATTGTCTGTAACTTTATTCGGAGATTTAGCTAGCAATGAAGGTTCAATGATTGAAGGAAATATGCATGAGACAACTATAATAGCGCTATCAGATTTTAAAATATCATTGTACAAAGGTAACATTTTTAAAATTGAATTGTAAATTAATTATCAATAAATATCAAATTCTAATTATAACTATTATATATGCAGGGGAGATGTGCTTGACTTCGCAAATTGCATCCACAATATGTATCAACCCTGAAATACAACTTGCTAAGGACACACGAGAATGGTAATTCAAATAAAAAAGGTAACTTAATAAATTAAAATTTAATAATTTTAAAATTATATGCAGGGCTCTTTCAAAAGACAAGATCAAGACTAATGGTGCTCCGTCAAGGCTATTTAAAAATGCAACGAAAATAAATATTGTTGACATTATGCAAGCTTCACAAGAATCATCAAAGGTATGATATTAAAAATCCTACTATAAATTATTAATGAATCAAGAGCTTCAGTTTTAAAAAATAATAATATAAATAGATATTGTTTCATTGATGTTTCAAATACATTTACAATTATTACTTTTACATTAATTTTTAAAAAAATTCATTTTTGACTATATTTTTTACAATTATTTTATAATTGAAAATTTTATTTACTAAATATATGTAAACTACGATTATAACTAACTAAATTTTTACAAATCTACAAGCACAATATGACAGCTTTATTGGAAAAATAAGTAATATCTTAAATAGACATGAGGCTTGGTACTACTCATGCACAGGCTGCAATAAAAAAGTAGACAAAACTATTTATGACAAATGTCAAAATTGTCAAAAAAAACAATGAAGACAGTATACCGAGGTAAAGTACTATCAATTACTCATGAAAGAAAAATATAAAGATTAAATATATAAATATTATCTGATGCACAATGATAATACAAAATGTAGATATGCTGTTAAAATCATAGTGGAAGACAAAACAAACAATGCAAGAGTCACACTTTTTGACGCAGCAGAAACATTGATAGGATGCGATGCTCAAAAATTCATGGATGATATAAAAGAGGTAACTTCTTACTTTATTATATTTTATACATATAAAACAATATATTTCATGTATAAGATCTTAATTTTTTCCTCATTAAAACAGAAAAAAAAAATCAAAGTTCATTCTTTCAAAAGTTTATTCTCAACATCGGAAAGACATACAAGTTCCTTGTAAAGTTGGATGAGAAGTCAAAGGATGAACGTGCACAAGGAAAGATAATAGCACAAGAAATCCAAATCCAAGAAGATATCACAATCAACATTGATGATGATGATTCATTTCTCGATTTACCAAAAAAGAAGATAAAGGTGGAGAAGGATTGATCAAGGGCCCACAAAAATTAAACATGAATGTTTTTTAATTTTAATTACATTTACAAATTGGTTAAAGGATTTTAAATGTGCTTTTCATAAGCTTTTAAGTTTATTAATTGATGAATTTAATTTGTTAGGACAATTTATGATTTATACGCATATGCTCATGTAGTTGTTTGATAACTATTGCATGCTTTGATTGTTATTGCAGTTATTAACTTAAATTTAACATTCCATTATGTGAATCTAAATACATATTCATAGAATAGTTCACTTTATTAATTTATATTTGCATGTCAACTATTTTTTACTTATCTATACTGCACAAAATATATTGTCGATGAGTCGTTCGCAATAAATGATAACCAAGCACAGCTTCCTGAACCTGTTGAGAGGAAACAATAGCTTTCTATAGAGAAGGTAGCTAATTTTACAAAATTATTATTCTAATTTATTTCTTTTAGTAGCCCAAATTTATTTGTATCTGTTTTATGACATGTCCAGGTTCACAGTGTTTTTAAAAGAATAATCAATGAAGATTGCCTACTACTAGGTTTCATACCGAAAAATGAACATCTGGATTGGATGATATTACAACTTTGATCATGGCAGGTACATATCAAAATGAAGTTCAAAACTTTGTTCTTCTAAATAGTTTTTTTAGAATTAATTCGTAGTTGAAGTCATGTTAGCAGAAAGAGTTTTCTTATATATTTACCCCTAAATAATCCATTTTTGCAGAATCTCCCCATCCATAAATGAGTTCTCCTATTTTACACACATGAGAGGGGAGATCATACGCACACAAATACACAAAAAAATACCTTCAATAGGTGAGAAAATGATTCCTTATATTTGAACATATAAATGGCGAGCACGCGCACAGGAAATCTACTACTTGTTCCATTACTCAAGACACTCGCACAAAATCATAATTCAGAAGAAAAAGGAATTCTGCTTTTCAAATACAAATACATAAGATATTATGGGTTTCTTCTATTTAACACATACATAGAAGCACAATCAACTTCAAATAAGGAGGAAAATGATTTCTGCAATTTAAACAGGCAAGCACACTTAAGCATGTCGGCAATCAATAAGAATGTTTTCACTGCTACAAAAACTAGATAAATGAAATCTAATCATATATCATCTTAAATAGATAAAAGATTAATTAATAGAATCAATATATCTTGATTTAATTAAATGTCCAAATCTAAGTATATGAGGAAAATGGTTGATACCATTGACATTCATAATGAAAGCAAGTCAACATACATCTAAACATTTAACTCTGCCTTTAGCTTGATTACAAGGATTTTTCATTAAGAAAATTATGACGATTTTTATTCTCAATCTAATGTCAATGATATCTTTTGCGTGTATATAGCATATTTGTCCATTCCTGAAGATAAATTTCATGGATAAATGCATTATGATGCATATTCTGAATATAAAATATGTTACGAGGAAGTATCTATCTCTTCCCTGAGTGCATTATAGATATTCTTGTGAATAGGATTGAGTACTTCTAAGTTTCTTGCTTGCTATTAAACGATAGTATCGACGTCTATCTTATTCTATATATAAAGGATCATAGCTACTTTTAGTCGTTGGGTCCATCTTACATTAAGTTTGGGCAAGCATTGAGCATCCGCCCATAAATATTATCTCCTGCAGCAATGACTGAGCTGCAAAAGCTCTGTGATAAGGTAATCCAAATTCATCCATAATTATTACTTTTGTATATAGATATAGTGGAATGAATTACATTTTATCATATATTTTGGTAGTAATTAGAAGATAGGAATTTTGATTAGCATCTAATATCCTCGGGCATCTAATGACCTGATTTCATAAGGATAATGGAAGTGTACAAAAGAATAAGTATATACAAACATTAACAGGAAACTGGCCTCATGATGTCTTCTGGCACATCGAGTTGAAGCACAATTGTTGTGTTCTTTCAAAACAACCCAACAAGTTGCAGTGACCACTCTATTTCAATTTTCTCTTTTGTCATGGGGAATGTGTTCGCGTATCAAAAACTCTAAGCTTTTCTATAATATAGTAATCTTAGGATTTGCCAAAGTGTGGTGCATAGAGGTCATGCTAAAGCAATTCATCAGAATGTGTGATCATGTCTGAGCCACGGTTACATGTGAGTATTAAGGCACGGTTGTTATCTATTGGTCTCAGCAGCCATCATATACAATTTTTTGGTATTCCAAGATAATGGGAGCATGCACCCGAAGGACGTGGTTATTTTGCACTTGAACTTTTGAAACTTTCTTCGACTGCCAACCTCCTTCAAGTATGATGTTTTAGATAACTTGTGAATTGCAGAATAATTCCATCCAGTTCATCAATTCATTGGGACTTGCATCAGGACTAATTCTCATAAAACCAATATTCTTCCATCTATCCATCTCTTGCATGCATTAAACTTTCATTAACGGAATATCTATTTAAATTATTGTGAAATGTTGCTGAAACCTTAAATCCTTTTTCATATGACTCTCTATTTAACTTTGAGGGGTAAAAATTCTCAAGGAAATCTTTGTGAAGTTTGGCTGTGAATCATACTGTGATCCTAATTTGCTAATTTCGTTATGTTTTAACGATATTTGAAGGTTCCTTCATTTACAGATGATGTTGCAATGGCCCTTATTGAAGAAGAGCTTGGTCAGCATTGACATAAGATTTATTCTGAGGTTACTCCTTCACCAATTGCTGCTGGTAATTCCATTTGATGTTCAGTGACTTCTTTTTTAACCGTCTGATAGGCTGTTAAGTAGCCTGACATGCAAATCTAGCTGTGCATTTCCACAACATTCGTTAACTTTATTCCATAAGCAATTGATTATTTTAATGCCGGTATATGGAAATTATGCAGCATCCTTGGGACAAGTGTACAAGGGTAGGCTAAAAGAGAATAGTGATTTGGTAGCTGTTAAAGTACAAAGACAATTTGTTCTTGAGACCGTGACAATAGATCTATTTATTATCAGGAAACTGGGATTGATATTGCAAAGGTTCCCGCAGGTAATTTATCATATGCTTATTCTGAACGTTTGAAGCTGCACGTTAATTAATCATCCCCCTCATCCTCATCTCCGCTATCACTATCGACATCCTCTTGCCTTCCACCGAATATTTCCCTCTTCATCTTCAAGAGAATGTTTAATTCAACTTTTTTTCGTGGATGAGCCGATCCAAATCAGGTTCAGTGATTACCTACATGTAAACAACCCAAGTACAGTTACATTCATGAATCAAACGAACGAAAACATAGATAATTCACCAACATCGAATAATAAGTTCCATTTTAGCAAAAAGCACATTAAATTACTATTTGAACCCACATAATAATTGGAAAAGTAACATTACATACAAATAAACCATTATATCTTTCCCTTGAATTTTGAAGAAGCAGCTTCTTTATTGGAAGTAGCAGCTTCAGCAATCCTCTTTTGAAATTTTAGAGACCTCGAGTCCTTATGATATTGGCTAAAATTATCCGGGTCTCTAACTAAATTCTGCAACGCATTCCTCTGTAAAGGATTTGGACACTTGTAGAAGCTTAGGATGGGTGGTAGGGATTCAGCTCCTACACGAATGCTTAACTTTCCCACAAGCTCATAAAACCATATCTGTGAAAAGATGATAATTTTAGTACAACAGTAAATATGACTAAATGAACTAAATATATAAAATAAAAAATGACATAAATATAGAAAATGTTAACTTACCACCAAAACCGATGCAAAGTCCCCCACATAACCACCTCTACATCGATTTCCCTCAGACCTCTTGGTGATGGTCTTTTTAGCCTTAACCATCTCAGTCCTTAACACATTAAACACTGCTTCAGCCCAATTGTACTCATTATGAGTGTCCAATTTCTCAGCACATCTAAATGCAAACAAAGGGCAACCCATATTAGCTTGAGGGCATAATAGAAAGCCTATGATGAAAGCCACGAGCATTTGTGGCACAAGAGGATCTCTATGCTCAGCCATCTCCTCAATAAGTTCACCCATCCTACCCCTTCTAGCACACGCAATCTTCTTCTTTCCCTCGTTACTTTTCTTCTTTCCTCTCGTAGTCCTACACTTCCTATCCTCCACAATTTCTGCCTTCGACCTAAATGATAGCACGAGCTTGTAGATTGTCTCGTGATTGCTTCTATGGAACCTCGTATCTACAATAGATCCTCCCATCGGAAGACCCGTAATTCTCGCAACATCTTGAACACTAAAAGAGGTCCATTTTCCTCCAATTTTGAAGCTATTTTTTTCAACATCAAAGACTTCCAGCAAGCAATCCACTAGAACAGGTTGAATTGGAATATTAGGAACATTCAAATACCCATCGAAAGGTGTATCTCGAAGGGATGTCCGATGATCCTCCAACAATGTAGAAGAAATATGATTTTGGAGGAGGTCCCGGAAGTAACCAACATTTGATGGAATTCTAACCACATCCATGGTGTGCTTTTCTGCAACCAAAAAAAATTAAGCCAACATTAGTATCATATCAATATTATACTTTTTTGAAAATGGGGAAGAACAGGAAAGAGAGTGAGAGAGAAAACTGGTTAAGTGGGGGGGGAGAGAGAGAGGGGTGTTTTGGGGTTTTAACCGTGTGGGTGTACAAATACATATGTTTTTCCCATTGTATTTTGTAAGTTGGGCTTAAAGACAAATACAAAAAGATAATTGGGTTTATGGATACAACAAATACATTGTAGTTGTGATGTTTCCTCCCTGTTAGGGGCTATAGTTTCATTGGGTGTGAATTTACTTGACTGTATGAGTAAGTGAATTTTCAAATTAAAATTGAGGGCACACTATTGCAATCTTACTTACTTAACTCAGGTTCACAATGCACAGAGACTAATAGCAGTCAGAGCACTCTCATCGAGATCAAGGCGACGATGAGCTCACGGCATGGTCACTGCAACAGCGACGGGCGACGGTGAGGTCGAGGTCAAGGCGACGACGAGCTCACGGCGTGGTCACTGCGACGGCGACGGTGACGGGCCACGGGGACTACGACGGCGAGCTTACAACGACGGCGTCGGCGTCGACGACGGGAAGGGGGACGTAGGTTTTTCAATTCGGGCTGAGAGATGAAATGGGGAAAATGAGGAGAGAGAGAGAGAGAGAGAGAGAGAGGAACTGGGTTTTATATGGGGCTATTGAAAGGATATTTTGGGAATTTTACTATGTTTCTGTATAAATACATGTGTTTAGCCTACTGTATTTTGAAAGTTGGGTTTAAAGAATACAAAAAAATGGGTGTAGAGATACAACAAATAGTCATTGGGTTTATAGATAAAGTGAAGTAAACAAATGGGGCTAGAAATTAAAAGCCCTAATTTTAATTTATTTTACTCATTTTTAATTTTGATTTATAGCTTGGCTTGACACTGTATTTAGATTTAAGCTTCAAAGATGTCGTCTTTAGATCAAAATTTGTTGTGTATATTGTATTTGGGGGTTATGCATGTTCTTTGGGCCCATAGGTTTAAGGCGTTCCTTGCCTTTTTGTTGATGTATCAATTTTAGCTTTAAATGGTCTATAAGTTACAATATGTTAGTGGATTCTGCTGGTGTTTAAGATAAACTACACCCCATATGCAGAATGAATGTGTTTGAGATAAACTACACCCCATATAATAACTGTTTACAGGAAAGATATATCTTATACATGAAAGATATTATATCTGTTCTGTAATGTGAAAATGGAAAATGAATGTATTTGTCTTTAACATAATTATTTTTGACTGTCCTCTTAAGATGAATTTTTTTAATCTATGGATTCATTTGTTTATTTTTGTGCACAGTGGTCTTTGATGGTTTGTTCTAGATGTTTGTTCTTGATGTTTATTTTTGTAGGTAAAAATTGTTGTAGATGTTTGTTCTTGATGTCTGATCCAATGGAAACTGAAGATGGTTGCTCCCATGTTGATGAACAAATCTCTCAGTTAGATAACTTAGTTGTGCGAATTGTTAATGAGCAATTAAAACCAAAAATAGGAATGACTTTCGGCAATTTAGAAGACGCTGAAAAATTCTACAGAAATTACGGAAAGGCCGGAGGTTTTGATATCCGTAATAGCACAACAAATTATAGGAAGAATAGAGAGTTAATTTGCAAAAGTTATGTTTGTTCGAAAGGAGTGTTAAAGAGAAAATCGTTGGAAATTCGACGATGTGGTACAATTAGAACAAATTGTAAGGCCTTGATTCGCTTGAAATTAGACAAAAACATTGGCATATGGAGTGTCTACAAGTTCGTGAAAGAACATAATCATACAATTACTTCACCGAGTAGAACACATTTTCTAAGGGGAAACCGTGAGGTAACAAGTGCGAAGAAGACATTATTAAAGCAGTTTGGAGAGGTGAACATTCCAACAAATAAGAAATGGTCTTCTCTGAAAACTCTAGCAAAGGTTTTCATAGAATTGGATGCATTGAGACCGATGTGAGAAATTATGAAAGAGATTTGAGAGAGGAGAGGCGCGGTCATGATGCACAAATGATGTTGGATCATTTCAAGTCGGAACAAGAGAAGAATCTTTCATTTTATTATGTTTATGAAGTTGATGAAGAGAAGTGCTTAACTCACTATTTTTGGGTGAATGGCATTGCTCGAATGAATTATCAACACTTTGGCAATGTTGTCTCCTTCGATGCCACGCATAACACAAATCAATATGGCTTGGTATTTGTGCCGTTTGTAGGCATAAATCACAATTGGCAAAGTGTTTTTTTAGGATGTGGCTTGATCCCAAACAAAGAGGCGAAGTCTTTCGTATGGTTGTTTAAAAAATGGATTGAAGCAATGGGTCATCCTTCTTCGGGCATGATTACAGATCAATGTCTTAGCATATGCAAGGCAATTGAAACAATTTTTCCAGAAATTCGGCACAGGTTTTGCATTTAGCATATCTTGGACAAAGTTCCGGAGAAGTTGGGTAAATGGGCTTATAGAACGGAATTTATGAAATCTTTCAAAGAAAATATATGGGAGTGCGACGATGCTAGCTCTTTTGAAGAGAATTGGGTTTCAATTCTTAAGAAAAATGGATTGGAAACGCATGATTGGCTAAATGATATCTATGAAATTCGTGAAAAATAGGCTCCGGTTTATCATAAACAACACTTTTGGGTCGAAATGTCTAGCAGTCAAAGAAGTGAAGGGATGAATGCATTGCTAAAAATGCATGTATCAAGGAAAAATTCACTTCATGATTTCGTGACCATCTTTCAGAGGGTGTTGGCGAGACAAAGAGAGGGTGAGCTTAAAGAAGATCATTGCACAGTGGAGAAAAAGTCAAAATTGAATACTTTGTGGTCAATGGAAAAACAAATGGCTCAAATCTACACGAAAAAATCTTTTATATTTTTCAAGACGAGCTTCAACCTAGCTTAATGTATAACATTGAGCTGGTAAAAGAAAATAAAAGAGAAAGTACTTTCCAATTAAATTTTTGTGGTCATGATAAAAGATTGAGACATATTATATATTGCAAAACAACTAAAATGGTCCGTTGTTCGTGTCTCATGTTTGAATTCAAGAGCATTCAATATCGACATATCTTGGCATATCTTAAAATTACCAATCATAGTGAGTTACCGGAGCAATATATTCTAAGAAGATGGTGTCGAAATATCAGAAAAATGGTTGTTCTTAGAGATGATAATGTTATTGGAGATAATGCCACAATTAATTTTGCTTCTCGTTTTAGTGAACTAAATTGCTTAGTTAATAAAATGGTCGAAGAGGGGCTATCTTCTAATGATGCATATGAATTAATGCGTGAAATGATGATGGATGCTATTAATAAGGTGCAACGTTTGAAACTCATCAATGATGAAGAAATTTGATAATATGTGGAAGGATATTATATGAATGCGGAGTGTTCTCAAGATATAGTTCACGAACTAAGTCAAGCAAGAACAAAAGGAAGGCCTAAAGGGAAGAGGTTAAAGCCATCAAGAGAGATCCGTAAATGCCGGCCTAGGAAATGCAAATTGTGTGGAAAGCGAGGACAAAATCATGATAGCAGAAAATTAGCCTCTAAAGTTGTCAAGGTAGTGTACATTTGTTTTAGTAATACTAATGGTATTATTTTTTAAAACTTTTTTTAAGTTGGTGCAATGATCTTTAATATGTTTTGCTATCATCAATTTTTTTAGTGATTCAATGGAATAAGATAATATTGATAAAGTCACTAATGATTTAGAAGATTCATTTGAGGAAGGTAATGGTTAATACATACGGTATAACTTATACATTGCCATTTTTATTATATCATGTGATTTTTTTAATGTGATGAAGCACTTTGTTTTTTAATTTTTTAATACAGATGAAGTTCTCACTATTGCGTGAAGTTTGATCAAGGTTAGCGGAGCAAATCATATCACTATTGGTGAGAAGGGGTTGAAGTCGTTATGTATCTATGTATGTTGGGGCTTTTTAAGGTGTGTTTGAATTTTTGGGTTGAGTTTTTGTATCTTTTTGTGTTGGTCCGTGATGAAGGCAGAGCACCAATGGGTTGAGTTCTGTATCTTTCGTTATGTATTTGTGTAGTAGCCCAAGTGAATGATGTTTCATCTTTTGTTTAATAGTTAAGTCCATTTCATTGTTTAATAGTTAACTCCATATGCTTGATTAAGCTGACAATGTTTTCCTTTCATTGTTTTCGTACAGTTTTCATAAAATAAGCCTCTTTCCTTCCTAAAGCTTGTTGAGGATGCTTGAATGTGCAAGTGTACACTAATGCCTCTACTTAACGATTAGTATTTACATAAATGTCTGCAGATGTGCTTGTGGCATACGCATGTATTAGTATCTCCAGGATACTTTAATGCATATAACACTAATCTCCATGAATGGAAAATTGGAAAAAGAAAATAAACTGAAAGAGAACAGAAAAGAAAAGGAACCCAGCATGAGTCAGGGATAGTACGTTTGTGCACATTAAGTTATCTTACACTCACGAACGCTTTTTCTCAGTCACCACAGGTTCAGGTTGCGTTCTCTCAAGGTGATGTTGAATAGCCAATATAGGATCCATTTGGAATACTGGATTGTTCAAAACTGCTTTCATTTGCGAACTTTACACTAGTTTCTGCCGAGACTTGCAGTTGAGTTTCAAATTTGTGGTGCCAAAAGCCGGTTGTTCTATATTTTGAAGAAACTCGGAAAGTGCTGACATATTATATGCCTTCAATTTTCTATATTTCAACATGTTATATTTCAATGCTAGTTTGAACATTTGTTTACAATAGGATATTTGGGTACATTAGTCATTCACTGATATGTTGCTCGGTCATTTGACTATAACATAGAGCAACAATATCAGCACAATGATACTTATAAATTTAAATATAAAATTACATCATTCAGCATTTTATTCAAAACCTCAACATTTTTTACTAGCCTTTCCAACCTTTTTGTGACGTTATTAGTATCACTCACTCATTCGAAGAAGTTACAACCCTTGCAATTAGGTCCCTGTATCTCGGGCATCCATAAAATTCCAAGATCTTATTGTGTCCTTGCTTGCACATCCATATTCTGCAAATTAACCCACAATAACATCTTCTTTGAACTAAACTCTCATCTTCTTCTCCACTGAACTCTTCCGAAAAGTTCATCTTTTATCTGCAAAAAATATACCACAAACAAGATAAAATTAATACTAACATCTCATTGTGGACTTTTTTCTTCTTGAAAAAAACTCAATTTAACTTTTTCCTTCTTAGAAAACGACTCACTCATACTTGTAACCTTATAGCAGGCATCCTACTTATGTTAAATCCTTAATCACTAATATGAATTAGTTGCAAATATTACTTCTCAAAGCCACCTCCGTCTTCGTCGAAATTTGCCAAAATTTCAAGATCAGACAAAAATCCAATAATATTATCTAAAAAATATGAGAGAATATACGTGAAATTGCCAAAAATAAAGGAACAAAAAGAGTCTTTAAATTAAGGCCTTTAAATAGAAATTAAAGAGTCTTTAAATTAAGGCCTTTAAATAGAAATTATCTCCCACATACTAGTTTAAGATTTTGGATTAATTTGTTTCTAAAATCTATATTTTTAATTTTCTTTTCTTCCTATTTAAATAAACAATGGCAATTTAATAAGGTGATAACCTCTCCGCTACATTTTTTACAGGGGAGAGGATTCAAATCCCTGCAAAGAACATCCATCTCTGCCCCATATATCCAAAATTTATCAAAAAGCAAACAAAAATCATTAAAAAGCCCTAAATCAAGCAAGAAATCAAAAATCCCTAAAATTTCAAGATCCAACAATCTAACCCTAAAAAATCGCAAGCTTTAGAGAGGACCTCGATCTGGGCGTGGCGGAGTTGGGGCTCGTAACGTGGCGGAGTGGCCGTTGGGCCCTAGAGGGGGGTGATTAGGATCTTATGCTAATCTAATCCGATTTAAATGCCAATTAAAAATAATTTACAAGTTATCCTAACAAGTATGAAATACAACAAGTTATATGAGCTAGGATAAGCAATATGAACAACAAGAAATATCCTAGCAAAGAGATATAAGCAATATATGATATATGCAAGGATATGAAACTAACACAAGGGGTAAACAATATGAACTAGATAGTGGATCATATAAATAATGAGCTATGGACAATTGCGACAAGAAATATAAACATAAGATTAAGTGCGCCAAAGCAAACTCAAACACACGATATGATCACGGAGTTCGGACCTTCCGTCCTACGTCTCCGCTCCCCACTCCCGGGGAGAAATCCACTATCACAACCGGGTTTTCTACGCTCACCCGAATAACGTTTAAACCTCACAGTGTCGGTTTTCAACGCTCACCGATCAACGTTCACAATCACTCACAATGTCGGTTTTCAACGCTCACCGATCAACGTGACTCCTCACACTCGGTTTTCTAGTTCACCGAAAACTTCACAACACACTCGATTTTTTAGCTTACCGAAAACCTTATAACACTCACAATGTAACAAATATAAATTTGTTCTCTATAATAGATGAGAACTCAATTAAGCACAACTAAATGTTACAATCTCTCACAACCCTAATATACTATGTATGCAAATACAATAAGCTCAAAGTGGGTGTGTGTAACAATGAGATAAAATCAACTCCAAACTCAATATAAAGCTAGCTTTAATAGAAATGATAATTAACAAATAATTAATAAATAAAAGCTAGAGTAGAGTTTAGAAAACTTCTCAATAGATCAAGATGGAGAGAAGGAGATTTGAGCCCAAACAAGAAGATGATCTCCTCCACTTGTGAAAACAATCTTCAAACTAAACAAACACTAAAACCACACTTAAACCCTTGTTTAAAAACTTGTTTAAAACCTTCTTGGATCGCTTGAAAGAGAACAACAATAGGGTATTTATACCCACTCAAAATCTCAGCCAAAAAACCCCAAGCAAAACACCAGAAAGCCCCAGCCAACGGTGACAAGAAATAACCGTTGGAACAGAACTGACAGATCGGCGGTCGACCGCGGCAGTCGACCGCGAGAAACTAAAAAATCAAAACTGGGCTCTGGACAAGCGATGGTCGACCGCGGTGGTCGACCGCGAAACTCTCTGGACTCACTACGGTCGACCACCACAGTCGACCGCGAGCCAGCAAAAAACAGTTCTGAGTTCAGAACTCTTGACGGTCGACCGCGAACTGACACTACAGAAAAAACAGGTTTGAAACAAATTTTTGACTTTTGGAAAATTGTTAAAAATAACAAATGAAGTCCAAAAAAATATGAAACTTTGGGAAATGTATATAAACATGTAAATGAACATGTTACAAAAAGAATTTTCTAAATGGCATTTCCCATTTGTGAAAAAATCATCATTTTGCAAAAATAGTCCAAAACACGAAAGTGTAAACATGTGAATTTTGACATTTAGGTTAAACCATGTTTTGAAACTTTGCACAATGATTATATAGACTTAATAAAATATGTATATGATTATTGTTAAGTCCAAAAACTAAGAATGCAATATTTTCACAAAATTGCATATTCTATGCAATGTTTTCAAAAAAACACAATAGTAAATATGAAACATGTGATTTCATATTTATAAACATGAAAACTCAAAATATATGTATGTATATATATAACTATATATATGCATAGAAACCAAAACTTATATATATATATATATATAACTATATATATACGAAGAAACCAATAAATGTGTGTGTATAGATATTGAGCTTAACGTACTTAACACACATAATATAAAACCTAAACTAAGTTACCCAAGCTATGATCTTGATTTTCAATTAAGCTTGACTTGGTACACTTGCGGATGAAGCTGAACTTGAT
>BQKN01066964.1:246486-269984 GCA_022839385.1 Asparagus kiusianus | reverse complement strand
CACCCTTAAACCACACTCTCAACCACACTCCTCTCTCTCTATAGTGTCTTTTGGATTTTTTTAATAAAACATGTGGGTCCCAAGAAACACTATAGAGAGAGAGGAGTGTGGTTGAGAGTGTGGTTTAAGGGTGTGCCTCTAATATTTCTATTGACGTATATATCCAAAAGAAAATAAATAACCCTAACCCAACAACAACAAAAACAAGAGAGCACGAGATGAACATCGGTCGACGCAGGAGAACTGCGTGCGTACGTACGGTACGGGCTAGCTCTGCGTACGGCTAGATATTTATTTATTCAGTTGGTCCACAGCGACGTGTCGCCATCATCAGGAGCTGAACCCCCTGATCCATCCCAATAATCAAACCCCGACTCCTGCATCTCCGGCGGCGTCAGCATCAACCCCTCCGCCATCTCCTTCAGCAACCCCGGCATATTAAACAGCGCCTCCTCGTCCACGAACGCCGCTGGCGGCGGCCGCGATGACAATGTCCACGACGGAGAAGGCACCGGTTGCCTCGGCGGAGACACCGCTGGCCTGAACCTCTCCGCCGCCTCCGACGCGACACGCCGTATCTCCTCCGCGCTGCTCGACGCCGCACGCGGCAGCAGCCACGCGGAGTCTTCGAAGTTGAGCGGGGCCGACTTCCCTCTCAAAGCGATGGCCGCCACGTCGTGGGCTCTGGCGGCCATCTCGGGGGTCGGATAGGTGCCCAGCCATATCCTGGTCTTCTTGTTCGGCTCCCGAACTTCGCACACCCATTTCCCGCCATTGCGCTCCCTGACGCCTCGGTACACAGGGTGGCGGGTTTCCTTGAACTTCTTGCGCCCCGCTTTGCGTTTCGGAGTCGGCACGCGAGAGGAAGAGGGTGAATTAGACGAGGGGGCGGGTCGTAGGAGCACGTGCTCGTTGGAGGAGGATGAGGAGGAGGAGGAGGAGTTAGATGAGCACTCGTCGTAGTCCATGACGACGTACGTACGTGCGCAGTACCAGGTAATTGTTAAGTTGGAGAGATTTGAATGAAGAAAAGGGTGGCCGTTAACAGAAGCCTGCAGATTGATTCGAACTGGAATTTGAATGGGGGTTGAAATTGAATTGTGAGGGGGCGAATGGAATGGGCTGGGCTATTTATAGCGAGGAGCAAGTCCATCGCAATCCACAACGATCGCCACACGCGCAAATTAATGAGAGCTGAACCCAGCTAAGCCCGACCCGGACTGGATCCAGCTCTGAGTAAAAACACCCCACACCCGTCCAAACTAACGCAAACTGGATTTGCTCAAGTTTAACACGTGCGCCTCCAGACGCTGGCTGCTTTGAGCCAGTGAGGGGTTGTTTTTTAAGGTGCTTCTCATTATATTTTTTTTTAAAAAAAAACAGTCAATAACGATGTTTAGTGAAAATCTTTTTGACATCCTTGTTAAATATACTTTTTTTTTTCCTTTTAGGAGGGGGCTTTTAAAAATAACATGAGAATGTTTTTTAATAGCAATTTTTATTTTTTTAAAATTTTATATATCATATATATCTTTTATCTTTTAACAATAACTGTTAAACACAATTCTACAAAGCATTTTAATTGCTTTTTAAACTATTTTTAATATTTAATTACTAAATAACTATTTTCAATAGCTTATGCAAATTACTTCTATAACCTATTTTTATAAACAACTTATTACAACCTGAAAAAACAGCGGCGTGTCCGCAAACATTAAAAGTGGATGAACGCTGCTAATAGATTGGGATCCACTCTTGTGGGCCCTCCCTTTGTCGAGAAAAGGGACACAGGTCGGCTCAGAATATCATAAATAAATAGCACAAAAGGTAATGGAATTTGTACGAAAATGAAAAGTTATTAGCGAGAAAGTGAACAATACAACTGAACTCGGCTATGGGTTAGTCAGCAATTCAGTTTTAGATTTAATATTAATCGTGTATGGCGTGTGTGAGAGAAAATTAGGGAGGCTCATGTTTAGAATTAAATATGTTTAGCTACTACACATCCACTATTTCTAATCTAACTTAAAAGCAAAATTTTAAAAATATTATTCATGTGACAGTAAATACTATTCTTGCTATGCGTTAATTCATAATATTAAAATTATTGTTTACGATACAGTCAAATTCCGTATGTGAGTTGGAGAGGCTCACCAAACATACAGTAAAGAGATATGTTATAGCCGTTTTAGTGCTAAAAAGTAATCTTCAATCAATAGCAGATAAATATCTCACATTATGCGTAATCAAGCCAACTCTTCAAGATGACCAAAGGCCTGACTCGGTCGACTCAACACGACGATATCTTGCGAGGACGACTCGAAAGGCGTTATGTGTCGACCCTTAGCTAAGTCGACTGCTTAATCACCCACGTACCCGACCGACCATTCGGCCGACATCTCGCGAAGGTGACTCAAAATGTGGTACTTCTCGGTCTTCTCCCGGACAAGTAGAAAGGCGAAAACTACCTCGAGCCTCAAGGCCCCTCTCGCGTACTAACAACTGATCACCTCGCCATTAATGCCATTTAATGCATAATCCACGCCATCATTTCTCCATCCTCAATAGTCTTTATGAAACATCAGACCACGTCGGCACCGCACGCCTCCAGTCACTTCACGTTAAACGCGGAAGTGACCTCTCCTCCACTCATCAGACGACACCTGTAAAGCAGATGCTGACGTGGCCGTCAGCCCATACTCGGCCGAAGTTATCATTCTACCCTTCTACTACCACTATAAATAGGGCTACTATTTTTAATATTGAGGTAAGATCTTTATCTGTACCCAATGTGCTTAAGAACTTCTACGGTTCAGTTACTTATCCACTCAAGCATATTACTGACTTGATCGTTGGAGGAACAACCGGAAACTCCGCCCTCTCACGATTTTATGCCTATGGGGGGAAGAACAGCCTACTCCAGAACCGGACATTCGAAGGGTTAGAGGACCTCCGTCAACTTAATATTTTCCTCTTAGTGACTGTTTGATATGAGCCATCAACAAGATAGATATTTTCACTTCTTTAATTCAAGTTATTACGGCAGAAAAATTGGCGGATAAGAAGAGTCGTTAATTAAAGTATATGTAAAAGGTGGTGCTACGGGGACTCAAAAACATGGGACCATAAGTCATTTTTCATATGTAAAACCAGTCGCTACTCACAATACGGACCCATTGGTAGTTGACTGACAGAAACTTACTACGTATAGATGCATTGAATTGAAACGGTGGCAGGAAAAAATCATTCGGAAAATATCCCAAACCAAACAGTATCCTAAGGACCCAAGTCCGCGGCGAGTGCGAGTGGGTGGGAAGCTTTGACGGGTGTTTATTTTCTTCCAATCGGACGTCAGTTCACCTTCGTCACCCAAACGAAAATCTGTTCGATCATTCTATTCTTGAAAGGGACAGACAGGGAGGGGGCCGGGTCACAGGAATTCAACAAGGAAAACGCCCAAGAGAGAGAGAGAGAGAGATAGTACGGACCTCCTCATCTGCGTGCATCCTCATCCGTGGCCTGCCCCGTGGCGGGGCTTCACGTGCTTAGTCCATCTGTTTGACGCGCGGAGCATTTTTTTCGTATTGCTAAGGTATTGACCGTCTATACTACTGTATTACGAACTTAGTGAGGGTAGGAAAATTTTGAAGGACATCGAAAAACTGTCCTTCATCTTACTTACTGGAGGCATAAGAACAATTTGATCATTTTATACAAATATGTTATTGTTGGTTATAAATCAAATATTAAGCTCATAGCATGCAAATTAACAAATAAATCCGAATATAAAAAAAATCAGATCGAAAATCTGACATGTTCGGGAGCAGTCGTGTAAACACTGTCCTAGAAGATTAAGGACACTGTAGGCTGTCTAAAAATCACAATGGATAGCTGATCCCCATCAAGTTCTGGCAATGGAAGTTACAATTAAACGACTTTCTAATCACTGCATTTGCGATTCTGCAATCGCCACAAACATGGCTTCATGACCTGAGATGATTGATCTTGATGGCTGCGACAACAGCATGATTAATATTATATTATCAACTATTAGGAATGCTGATGAGCAGTGTAATGATTTTAGAAATAAAAGGTCAGACTTAGTTGGTGAGTTGTCGGATAGAGAGCTATGGGCAAATATTCGTCCAGAAGACACTATGGATGTTGATTCCCGTCAAGCTCTCACAACGAAAACTACAATCAAATAGCTTACGTACCGACAATCAAAAGCTGCAAATAGAAGACTTTTCACACAGATCGAGGAGTTACAATCTGACGACGCTTCCGACAGCAGATGAAAAATTCTATTTAGTGGCCTTCACAATCGATGGTGAGAGTTACAATTTGACGACTCTCATACCTTATGACAGACAAAGATCAATAAGCAATGGCCTTTGCAATATCATAATAGACGAGGTTACAAGTCAACAACCTCTCTTAAACGCATAGTTAATTCCTGCGTTTCTCAAATTCCAAACGCACATATTCTGTGCGTTCGCCAGCAGATACTTAACTCTGCAACGCAGAGTTAAAATCACCAAAACGCACACTTAATGTGCGTTCTTTAACAGTCTCAACTGTGCGTCCCAAATTCTCGACGCAGAGTTGAATGTACAAGTGACCTGTGCGTCTCTAATTCTAGAACGCATGCGGCCCGTGCGTTTTCAACCTTTGTCAAAGGTTTAACTCTGCGTCTCAAGCCTCAAACGCAGAATTAAGGTCCATAACGCCAGATCAGGCGTATGACTCGTTCAAACACTAGTCGAACGGCTTTAAAACCGTTATCCCACATTCTGAGGGATTTTCGCCCACTTAGGAGCAGATTTAGGGATTGGTTATACCCCTAATCCTCAGATAAATAACCGACTTACTCAACTGAGTAAGGGGTGGGGTCGTGATTGGTGGATTGATCGGTTTCAGCAACAAAACCGTAGAAGGTTGAAGGAGCTGGCATCAAAAACCGCCTGAAGTCAACAACTCTCAGCAGTTCAACAACACGAAGAAGGAGATCTTTTGAAGATAATCAAATCTCAGAGAATCCCTTCATCGGTGGAGAATCAACTTGGCCATTAACCGAATCTTCGGTTCTAACAACTCTGTTACAGAGTTTCAACTCACTCTGAGTTCTGAAACTCATTTAAGAGTTCGTGATTAACTTGCAATACAAGTTAATCATATCAAACCAGTTATCCGGTTCTCAACAACTCTCTTTAGAGTTCTCAACTCACTACGAGTTCTTTACACTCATCGAGAGTTCTACACCGAATTCATAACACTAGTCAATCGTTCCAGTGAGATAGTACGGTCGGATCGTCAACGGAGAGCAAGTTCGACGCGATCAATCGAAGGAAGCACTCCATCGCTACCAAGAAGAACCCAGTCTTAAACAAAGGGGAGAATCAAATCCATTCTCTTCTCTTTTGTAATCGGAATCCAAATTATAATCGATTTTGAGAGAATACAAATCAAATTTTCTTTCATTGTCTTTTTACTGCAAATTTCCAACAAACAGACACGCATATCGCCCTGACGCAGATGATCCTCTCTCCCCTAGCGGTAAAAACCCTCGGATTCGATCGGCCTCTGGACTCGGGCGATGTACAGAGCTTCTGCTCAGATGAAGAAGGTTGCCCGAAAATAACATCAAAATATGGACAAAAATTACTTTTGAAAGCAGAGGAGAGAAGAGAAAGAAGCGATTTGTTGTTTGCCTTCCGAATGTGAATTAGGGGTGTATATATAGGGTTGAAAACCCTTTAACGGTCGCTGGATCCAAGCTCACGTTCCCAAATCACGTGCACCCGTTACCCTAATTCACGCAGCCGTTACGTACACAAAAAACATGCAAAATAAAGCCAGAGAAAATAAAAAACGTGCGTGTGCGGCGGGGCATGCGCATCGCGGCGAGCTTGAGAGATAGGCAAAGCCTAAACAATACAAAACCCAAAATACTATTCAAAGCCCAACAAGAGGAGATGTAATTTAAACCACCAACTATTCATCTCATTTTCCAATGTGAGACTATTCACAAAGGTAAAATTGTCTTTTCATGAACAACATCTGTCTCTTTATTTCTAGAAATTTCTAAAACATACTAAGAGCTTGATAATTCAATATCTATAACATTGTATATTATGAAAAATATAAATATGAAATGACAGAGTTCTTTTCCACATAAATAAATACAACAAAAAAAATACCTACCAGAATTCAATACATTCCAATATAAGTACGTCATAACCAATTTCAAATAAGCTAAGATAAAACATCGCATATTAAACGAACAAATATCATAAAAATATCTTTAGGATATTACAATGACTTTTTATATAAAAATTAGAATAATTAAGTTTTAATGTCGATTGCAAGTGCATTTGCACGTGCAATAATGCTAGTATATAGTATTCTTGCAGTAGAACTAACAGGGGCACTAAGAGATGTTAGGATTTACCATAGGGAGATTCTAACGTCTCTTTTATTTATTTATTTATTTATTTATTTATTTATGAACATCTCTTTTATTAAGAATTTTAAATCTAACTTTATTAGACTATATATAAAATTGTAGCTCTCAACCCTCTCTATAACTTTTTAATACTTTTGATGGAATAAACCTTTAACTAACTAGTTTATATCGAATTTCTACCACAATTGCCACACGAAATTCCCATGTTATAAATGGAGGTTGGAAGTCAAAAAATCACCGAGTAAAGGGTTCACCACACTAATCAGCCTGCCAACATCCTGAAAGAGAGTCCCTTCTATTTTTATTTTTATTTTCCTCTATGTAAGAGAGATGGAATGCGCACTACCATGTCATCTCATTTTATCTCACCTAGTATTTATATCAAATCAATGGGTCTTTCATGAATAATAGCTAATTAACAAATTGAAGAACTGCTTTCGACACACCTTATAAATATGCACTCCGCTAATTACCATTTTGACCCACAAATAACTTTTAAGCGTGTGCATACATAAGTCCACATATTTTGATGTGATTAGCTAATAGCTGACTCCATGATTGTTATATGTTACTTCAAATACTCAAATTCATATTGCTTTGGGAGTTTTTTTTTTTTTTTTTGCTTGGTTTATTTTAATCAATAGTCCTACTTACATTAGACTTTGCACAACTGTTGATGTTAATAATCACACAGGTCAAAGAGAATACAGTATGGACTGGATTGAGATGGGGGCCGCTCACTTCTCCGAATATACAGTTAAGAGTTGGGTTGTTCGTCCCTGCATGTGGACATGGACTAATTCCTCCGACGATCAAGTCAGCTATATGCTTGAGTGGAAAATTGAGAAATATGGTAGTTCTGAAGTGTAGTGGAATGGAGAAAAATACAGAGAAGTTGCTTACCTTTGTATTTAGAATAGTTTTCCTTTTTATAGCTGTTATGGTATTTCCACTCGTCCGAGTATGAATCAATATCAAGTGACGGACAAGTGCACTTTGCATGTTATGTCCCAAACAATTTGGCGGCCAGAGACAAATAGGGTCGACATCCTCCCACGCTGACTCGAAGGGCGGTACTTGTTGCCCACCCCCTCTAATCGAAGATGACTCACCACGAGTCCACTCAACCGTTTACCAGACACCTTGCGAAGCCGACTCGAAAGACGTTACTTCTCGGCGAAGCTAAACGACAATTCCTGCTTCGAGCTTATCCTCGCTGACAACTTGTCAAGATCGCATTAAATGCTTAGCATGCATCATCATGCCTCCAGCCCTTATAGTATTTGTTGATGTCTAATATCACACAGTCGAGGGGGGGTCCGTCGTGGGATGCAGTCCTGATCTCCGCGCTAACAGCAAAGAGGGAGAGGATGAAAGGTGAGTCCGACTCCTCCTCCGACTTTATGCCCGATCCTTGGACTGAAATTCCTAATCTTTCTGTGCAAACAAGAAGAAAAAACCCGTAAGAGGGCAGGGACCAGTTCCCCCATGGTACCTCCGACAGTCAAGTCAGCTGATGAGCTTGAGTGGAGTTTGAGGGAAGATCCGAGGATATTTGAGGTCCTAGAATTCATTACTTTTATTGAGTTTTTAGAAGAAGGCATGGCCTTTTAGAATTGTTCAGAGTTTAAAAAAAAGAAGGTTCAGAAATCTCCCCTGAGTTAAAAGTTCTGTCCTCCCTTGTTCTTTCTCCCCTTATCTCCTTTTATAATCCCTTGCCTCTGAGATTTGACCTTTGTCTTTAACTATGCACAAGAGGGTGGCTGAGGGGTGAGCAGACAGGTCACTGAGTTATCATTTGCTTTACAGATGTCGGCTGGTGATTAGAAGGGAAGTCATTCGAGCTCAGAAGAGGGCGTCTTGAAAATATCCCAGATTCGATAGATGAGACAGAACGGATGATAGGCCGACTGTTTGGGTCTCCTTCCCTTTCCAGGTGACGGCTGGCGACTGGAGGAGAAGTCATTCGAGCACAGGAGAAGGCGTCTTGGAAATATCCCAGATTCGATAGATGAGACAGAACGGAGGATAGCCCGACTATTTGGGCCTCCTTCCCTTACTAGGTGGTGGCTGACGACTGGAGGGGAAGTCATTCGAGCACATGAGAGTATCTTAGCGATCTCTGGGAAGTGACTCGTGGGCAAAAGGGGTTGTTTCCGCACGAGGTTTGTCAGAGTCGCGATCTTGAAAGGATCGCTCAATAAATTGTGTTGATTGATGTATCTCTGAAGGTAGCTTAGCTGGATCTTATGATTTGTCAGTCGCCCATATGATTTGTCGACCAGTTAGTCGAGTGAGCTTCTGGTCGAGTGAACTGCCGAGAAGGTGATTGAGCCGACTATTTGGAGAGTCGTCTCGACTTATAAGGTGTCGACTAATCCCGCACTTTGTGTTGGTATAAGAGGACTTGTTTCCTCGATGGGTCAATAGACTTGCCCTTAGCTGGGCCTTTGGGTCACTAAGTTGGTTTGGATCATATGAATGTAATCTTTTGGCATCTTTATCCTTAAATGGTAAATTATCATAACAATATTCATGACTAATCGGACCACATAAGCATCGTCATACCTTCAGTCCCTTCTCATTTAATGCTGAGGGGATCTCTTCTCCAGTCGTCAGCCCACACTTCGCCACCGTCTCTTTGTGCTTAGCCAAAGTGACCAATCTACCCCTTCTACACTCAGTATAAATATAGGTACTATTCGAACTTTTAGGGGGTTCAAAAAAAGGAGAAAAAACATTGGTCCACCGATCCGATCTTAAAAACACAACTAAATTGTCAATCACACGACACAATTACAAGAACCCTCACAGTTCTTATTCCTCCACACTCAAGTTCATCAGGTAACTTGACCGTTGGAGGTACAACGGGGGAACCAATCTCCACCCTCTCACAAATTCCTACATGTGCAGATTTTTCAGCTACCTCAGTGAAGAAACAAACATAAAGTCAAAGAAGAAAGTGGCACTCTCATCAACTTGAACAAAACTCATCCAAACACGAACACATATTGACTGCGTGACCATTTGACATCAACAATAGCTATGCAAGAGGGGTAGTCTAGTCTTTTTAGCTGAGCATGAGCTAGCGGCTGAGTCAGCGTCGACTTTACAGGTGTCGGGCGTAGAGCGGTCACGGGATGAGCGCTGTCACTTTAGCATTAAGGAGATAGGATAGGTGGTGCACGAAGCCGACTTGGTGTGATGTGTCATAAATAGTGCCGGTGATGGAGAAATGATGGCGTCTGTCAAGCATTTAATGTGATGTCGACATGCTATCAGCGAGGGTTCGAGGTCAAAATTACCTTTTGACTTGTAGCGAGGGGTGTTGAGAAGTAACTCATTTCAAGTCGACGTAGCGAGACGCTAGCTAATTATCTGGTTGAGTGGATTTGTAGTTAGTCGCCTTCTATGGGAGGACCGACAAGTATCGCCATTCGAGTCGACTTCGCGAGAGACAATTAGGCGAGTCGGCTAGGCAGACCATGGCGGTCCTAAGTGTCGAGCCGACTAAATAGTGCGTGACGGGGAATATTCGCCTGTTGCCAACAAGGGACCATAAGTTGGCGACTGAAAACACTATAACAACAAGCAATCATATTAGAGATTTATATCTAGTTGGACTCTTGTTGGATTTTAGGATATGTAGACTTTTATTCCTATTAGAACCCTTATTCCTTAGACAGCAATAAGTTTGGATCTTCAATGCTATATAAGAACAGTTTTTCAAGCCAATTAGATTTATCAAATTCAGAGCATTAATAAAAGAGAGAGTTATTTTGTGAAGCCTATTTGATATTTTTCTTTTTTGCTCTTTTAGTTGAGAGTTGTGTCAGACTTTTGGGGTGTGATTTAGAATTGAGTGATTGAGAGATTCCATTTTGCATTTCTCACTATTTAGTAAAGCTTTTCTCCTCATTTGCCCGTTGACGTAGGTTACAAGCTGAACCATGTATATATTTGCGTTCGTGCGTTCATGATATTTTCCGTGTTCTCGTGTGATTGATATTAGCTTATCATGGGGAGTTTGTCACAACATATTGGTATCAGAGCCCTTAGCTAGCGATCGGGCGAGAAGATGACGACAACTACTATGAAGTGAGATATCGAGAAGTTTGATAACAATATCAGTTTTAGTCTTTGGCAAGTTAGGATGATCTCCGTATTAACATAGAGTGGATTGAAGAAGACTTCAGGAAGTCGAAGAAATCGTTTACTATGACGGAGGAAGATTAGAACGAGTTGGATGATAGAGCTCTCACAGCAATCCAGTTATGTTTGACAAACGAAATTTTACGAGAAGTTCTCACGGAGAAGACAACCACAAATTTGTGATCTAAATTGAAGGATTTGTATTTGACGAAGTCGCTCACTAATCGCCTCCTCTTGAAGCAGCGTTTGTACACACGGATGTCCGAAGGAACACTCATCAGATCTCATATTGGTGAAGTTAATTTTGTGATTACAAATTTGAGTAAAATTGATGTTAAGATCGATGATGAAGATCAAGCCTTATTGTTATTGTGTTATTTGCCGCCTTCCTACAAGCACTTCAGGGATACTACGAGTTATGGTCGAGATTCTATTGGTATCAAGGACATTAAAGAGAACTTGTTGAATAAAGAGAAAATCGACAAAGAGTTAACCATAAGTGAAAGTAGCGATAAAGCTGATAGCTTGTTTGTTCGAGGAAGATCATAAGAAAAGGGCTTTGGAGGTAACAAGTATAAATCGAAGCACAGGAATCTAACCTGCAGATATTGCAAGAAGAAATGGCACATCAAGACCGATTGTTGCAGATTGAAGAACAAGAATAAACAAGAAGAGTATGAAGGAAAATCAAAGGAGGACTCCGTTGAAGTTGATATTGCTGAGGATATGATTTCGCTGGCTACAGATGATATTGTGAATGGGCCAACCCACATGAAGAGTTCACGTGAAAAGCCGCGTGAAGAAGTAAACGCGTGAAGGTTTCTATTGTTGGACAGCAGAGAATGTGGGGGCCACATACTTTGGAGAATAGGAAAGCACGTGAAGGATCTTGTTTAGAGAATGTGGACGTAGGCTACAAGTCGAACCAAGTATATCTTTGCGTTCGCGTGTTCTTGATATTTTTCGTGTTCTCGTGTGATTGATATTAGCTTATCCTGAGGAATTTGTCATAACAATGATTATACTTTGGTAACTCATTTAGCGAGTCGCTACCTCGTGCTCATTATTTCCATATATCAACACACGTATCACAGTTCATGCTTTGATTTGGGAACATCGCAATCATATAGGAGGTCTCCATTTCACTTGCGTCACTACTAGTCTACAAAGAATTTGGAAGGGGACATATTAGCTTTAATCCAGAAGCAGCGATAGACTTGGAAGGCTGACAGCTGGACAAGGTGGCGAACACAACATACGAAAGGAAAACGACCGGATTCTCATTCAGCTTCACCCAACTGAATAATATCAAATCATTCTCATCTATGTAAACGCTTGAAAGTGTTAGGAAAGGGACAGGAATTATCCAAACTCAATGGAAACACACGGAAAATTTGGGATCCCCACCAGGAGGAGGGAAAAAAGAAAAGAAAGAAAAAGGCAGCAATCCCGTGGCCTGGGCGAGGGAGGCAATTGTACAAACAGGGCCGCATTGCTTAAGTCTTAAGGACGCCAGACTGCAGGGGCGGATCCAGGATTTTAGTTCTAGGGAGGCCGTGTACAAAAGATAGATGAAAATTTTTCTTAATATAATTTTATTCACAAGAGATATACCACAACCCAAATAGAACGAGTAGAATAGCCAACATCAATATCTCCAAAATATTTTAAAAGAGGAAGAAAATATTATATAGAAAATAGTCAAATAAACATCATCTATTTTTTTATAACTAAAATTTCTCTAACTAAAAGGAATTCGACGTTTCTTAAAATTTTCAAAGTCTTCAATGATAGCATCAATGCTCAGACTTTTAGCAATTTCTCTTTTAATAAACACCATTAATGCGTCGGAGAGGAAAGCATCCTCCATTTTGCTTCGAAGCCTAGTCTTGACGATATTCATAGCTAAGAATGATCGTTCTGCAGTAGCAGTAGAAACTGAAAGAGTAAGCACAAATACGATCACTCTAAAAATGAGGTCGTATGTAGCAGATTTATTAGTCTTTACCAACCATTGACACAACTCAGAAATGGTTGAAAGAGTTTTGAAGTCTGACC
Organism: Asparagus kiusianus; assembly: GCA_022839385.1. Lineage (NCBI taxonomy): Eukaryota > Viridiplantae > Streptophyta > Magnoliopsida > Asparagales > Asparagaceae > Asparagus > Asparagus kiusianus. The sequence continues at coordinate 257,308 of BQKN01066964.1, read as the reverse complement.
CTTATTATGCTCATAATGTTTCAGTTGCATCTTCAAACTCTCTTTTTCTTCACTTGTAAAATCTTGTGCATAAAACTTGCCAACCAATTTGCATATATATTGTATTCTCAAAGCCTCAGATGCATTTTGAGGATTTAAGGCAAAACTAAGCATGAGCAATTCTATCACTTCTTCACTAAAACGCACATTAATTTCTTGCATAGTAAGCAATGAACATAGTAAGCAGTCTTACAATGTTTCATAATCAAAGCTTGCAATTCATTGAATTCACCCCTCATATTACTGGCCCCATCGTAACCTTGACCTCTAATATTTTGAACATCCAAATTGTAATGAGCCAAAGCAGAATATATGACGTTCTTTAAAGTCAAAGCTGCAGTATCGGAAACATGAACAAGCCCAAAAAAACGTTCTTGAATGAATCCATTAGTGTCCACAAACCGCAACACAATAGACATTTGCTATTTTTTTGACTCATCACGGGCTTCATCAACAATAATGCAATAGTTGGCAACTCTAATTTCTTCACGAATTATATTTTTCAATCACTGAAAACACATAAAGTATTTGTTTTTGAATATCATGACTTGTATATTTGGCATTTTTGGGAGCTTTCGCAATTGCTTTTGAAAGTTCGTCATTCTCCATGGCCAGCACATCCAAAAATTCAAGAAAATTTCCACGATTGGATGAACTAGATTTCTCATCGTGGCCTCTAAACGGAATCCCTTGGAGTGCAAGCAATCGCACCACAAATATGTGAGCTCTTAACCGAAGACGATTTGTTATAACTTGTTCAGCATTGAAGTTGTCGAATCGCCTTGATATATGCTGCGGTTGGTTCATCAAATCCTCACATGCCTTTTCAGCATTACGATGGAGTGAAGATACATTATCTTTTTCTATTTTAATGAAACCCCCTTTATTAATCCCTTAAGAATAACCCCCTTTATTAATAAACCCCCTTAAGAATAACCATTCGCTAAACACCTCTCCATAAATTTTTAATTTCAATGAAACCCCTTTATTAATCTTGTTGCTGCTCATGGTAATGTATTTACGCCCACCCCCCCCCAATTTTGAGGGGACTTGAGGAATAGAGCACCCTATTTTTTCCCCCAAATTTTGAGGGGGTCGTGGCTCCCCTGGACTGCATGTAGATCCTCCCCTGCCAGACTGGGGGGAAAAGGTAAAATGCAACAGCAGGGCACCTGGATAACCTTCGCCCAAGCTCACCATAGCCTACGCTCTATAATTCACTTACCTGCTACATCTCGCCCTCCTGTCTCAGCTTCATTCTAACTACAACCTGGACCAAGTCTATTCGCCCCTGCCCTTTCTTCCAAACCGTCACCAGCTCAATTAGCTTGAAGTTTAAGTTTGTGCGGCGAATCTCCATAATCTTCATAAAGGTCGGAGATGAACTGGGGTGATGGATGATATTTCCTGTGAAACGTCGGAAGGACATGAATACAATGATTTTCAACCGCGACAAGCTATATCATCTTTTGCCATCTACCCTAGACCATTAAAAGTGCTCAATAGCAAGATTTACACTTATGATGGATAACCGCTAAAGTTGATATTTCCGCAAGCTGATCTAACTAAAGAGTTCTTAGGATTATTCCTCTAAAGGTATCATCAGCTCAAATAACTTCTTGAGTTCACTAAAATCATAATATCACAGATATTTTTCTAGTGTATCCCATGAGGGGCAATTAAATAGGGATGTTAAGAAATGATAACCAAATCTAATGAACAGGATCAAATGTAACAAACAAAAACCATTCATTGTTTCACTCTGCCTAAATTAATCTACGATACTAACTGTTAGATGCTTGGATTAACACAGTACAGCGTATACAGAAGCTTACAGCTGACCAGACAACTGAAAACTTCTGTAACAACTCTATGGCATGAATAGCAATTGCATTATATTTTTCTTAAATATAGAAAGAAAATTACAACTCTGTCGTAAGAACATATCCTGACCTCGTCTCACGCTTTCACACAGACAACGAGGTAATATAGCAGCAGAGCTCAGAGGACTAATCTGAAAATACGCTGGAACAACGGCCTCTAAGACATAAGCTGAGAGATGTTTTCTTTGGCATATCAAGGACGTTACTGCAGAGACTTCTTTCTTAAACTAAGGATCCTCTTCCTGTGTCCACGACCCTGTTTATGCTGTTCCCACTCATGTGCCCCTCGTAGGACCCGATTTCCACATGCCTGTCATTGTATATGTCATCATGAATAATCATTGCCGCTGGAAGACTAAGCAACAATTTGACATGAGAAAACAATTTGAAAGATAAATCCAGAGGTTCAAAATATTGGGCTTGATCCTTTCGTCGTAGCCAACCCTAAATTAGGAACACAATGAATTGCCAAAACCTGCTGTAATAAAAACCTTACAACAACCAATTTAAAATCATTCCCATTGTTGACACCCACCATAGGGTTGGCAGTTCCTGAAGTAGGCTGTTTCTCTCTCCACTCTCCACTAAAGGAGAAGAACAGTTTCCATCTCCACTATTCAACGGTTGGTCTATCTACTCTTGTAATTGTATACTATTGAGACGGTAAATCTCTTATTTGATCCAACCTAAGGCCCGAAGGACAGATCATTAAAAAAAACGTGATTTGCAGACCAGTCCCCACCATCAGCCTTTCCAATGGCCAAGAATGAACCATATACTGGATTTGTGAAAGCTAGAACTAAAATAGCATCTACAACATCACTGGCTAGTTTCAACCATATAATTTGAGTCAAGAAAAAGCATACAAACCTCACAAATATATTGAGACCACAAATCCCTACTAACATGGCCCTCCCTCCGGACATCACCAATTTCTGTTGAGAGCGTCAAAACACTCACTTTTTCAGATAAGAAGGTGTTCACAACACCAATACAAGGTTCAACAACCTTTGCATGCCACATGTCTCCCGAGTTGCCTGGGAAATGCACATTACAGTTAGTTCAGAACAGAAAGAAGAAAGATATGCAAAATAAATTAAATAAAATGATAAGAGGTAGAATAGAAAGGATACATAAAAAGGCTTCTGTCGCATCAACATAATGTAAGTCCCATCCAAAATATGTCTTCAACCGATTAAGCCTTCGTATCTAAAAGTGTTTAAAAATTTTAAGAAACTTTATGGTAAATTAATAGATCATGAAATAACGAAATACATAGCAAAATTCTAATGCAATGTCACTGGAAAGAGGGGAATTTTCATACTTGACGTCGTACAAGTTTCCTTGTGTTGGATTTTAGCTTGTCAATTGCTTCATCTAGTAAATATTGAAGCCTGTAATTTCTGGAGCACAAAATCTCTACAAGAGTAGCTCCTGAAGAGTTATCAGCCTTCTTTCTCAAAATTGGAATTCCAGTTTCTGCATTATCGCTGCTAGCATTCCCTTCAAGACATGGAAAACCAGATGCCTCTATCTCCAAAAAGCACTCTTTGAAAAACTCCTCAAACTCTCGCGCACCGATGGCTTGCCGCAGTCCACGAGTGTAATCTGCATTTGGCTTGTATATATCATATACTTCAAGTAACAAACCACTATCTATCATACAGTCCACTCTTTGATCAACATATTTATCCAGCACAGGAAGAGAAACATCCAGCCATATAAAACAACAATTAAATCTGAAATTATCAGCTCGTCCCCAATTCTGTCCTGACATAAAAAAGAACCAATTTCATTCATCAAGTCAATAATGGTTTTTAACATTGTAGAGTGAACTATCAAAATAAAGATGGATGTCTGTGTTGCAGAATTTTACCTAAAGAAAATACTCTAATGTCTTTCCCACAACATAATGGAAAAGTTCAACAATACAAACCAAAATATAATATAAGCAAGCAAAGAAGACATACGTGAACACCCACCCACCCTACTGAATCATAGCCACTATATTATATATTCATCTCCATTTCCTAAAACAATATAAGTAACAACTTCTACGGTTTTCACTCTGTGGACATCAAAATTCTCCTCGGAAATGACTTCCTCCAGCCCACAAGGTTCCCTACCCACGAGCCTCTCCTTCCTTTTCCCTCAAAAAAACCAACTCTAGTCCTTAGAAAACCAACCAAAACGGGCTTGGAAGAACATAGAATAAGCAAATTGCCTCAATCCTTGTGAGTGTTAAGAGCAGATTACCCTACAAAGAAAATGTTGTCATCTCCTTCACAGCAATCTTCCCCCATTGCACATATCCTATAATAAGTATGGTGACAGGACACAGATTTCAGACTCTTCAGGCGTCAAAATCCTTCAAGTAATCCATGGAAAACAGTGTCCTCGACTCCCAGCATAATATAGCTGGCTCTGGCTCTCTAAAAACCTACCCAGAAGGCAGGCTAATGACCTACTGATTAGGTAAATTGAACTCAATCCTCCACATAATGGGGCTTGACATGCGACTTTCTTGTATATTGCTTGATAAAGATAATTGAAGTATTACCATGAGTTTTTGAAAATGGCATGGGTGTTCAAATGATGAAGCATGTTCCTATGACCAAGATACCTCAAGCAGAACTAATAGTCTGAGATAACTCAGGGACTACATTATAATGTGTAGCGAGGTAGAATTCTCACATGTAGATAACAGTAACACTGGAGGGAAAATAGCAAAAAAGCTCACAGCTGATCAGGCAAAAGCTTTTACCTCTGCATCCTTTCCTTGAAACAGAGTACTAGGCAGGACTCCTGAGCTGGCATACAAGCTGAGATAACGGTTTATCTGCAGGAAACGCCGATGGATTAAACCAGAAACAGAGAAAATACCAGGGAGTCTTGGAACTATAACAAACATAAGCAGAAACTAGATTGTATAAAGCCCCACCCACTTCTACCGATATAGATAACGGAAATACTGCCGACTTAACTAGAGATGATAGGTAAAACCTTACCTTTCTATGGTCATTTGGGTGAATCCTGTTTGCGGCAACTGGGTCAATCTCCTTAAGACGCTCAAAGCTAGCAGCCAGATCTACATTGCTTAATTCTGCAAGAAACAGAAACTTCCGGAAACTACGAAGTAAAAGAGTGTAAGCTAACACCATTAAACTACTAAATCAGCTTATTTCCTCCTATCTAACCTTGTTCGCTAACAAGGGTGTCTTCTTCAATATCTTGCACCGCATCATCTACAAGGAACGGGCTCACAAGGGCCTACCCAAAAATTAAGTTGACGTCAAGCTTTACAAAAGAAAGAGCTTTAGACAATAGCATGCTGTATGTAACGAATAATGAACCTGGATGTAGTAATTTGTACCCCCAACGATAACCGGAAGACCATCGCGGGACAATATGTCATCAATAATCTAACAAAATTACCAAGCTTTTCAGCCAAAACTTAAATTTGAAAGAAAAAAAAAGGGTGCAGAATCAATCGAGTAGAGGTTTTTACTGGCACGGCGAGATCACGAAAATCTCTGGAAGTGAACTCGACCGACGAGTCAACGGTCCCGAGAAGATGGTGAGGAACTCCTAGAGTCAATTTTTAGAGAAGTCGCGGTGAATTCTTAGCCAGACCAGACAAGAGAAGAAGACAAAGGGAAACATATACCGTCGCGCTCCAAAAAAGGAACTTTGTTGGTGAGGACGTCGAGGCCTTGGTAGACTTGCATCGAGTCGGCGTTGATGACCTCGACGCCGGCGAGGTGAGAGGCGATGTCGATAGAGAGGCGAGACTTGCCTGAGCCTGTTGCCCCCATTATTACTACTATCTTCTTCTTCTCCTCCTCCGGCGACAACGACGATGAGTTGCTGCTAGGGTTAGGGTTTTCGAAGAGGGGTTGAGGAGATTGCAGAGTCCTTCCATCATCGTCCATTGCTTCACGATTTCGCGCAAAAGGTTTGCCCTAATAAATAAACAAACCCCTTTCCCCGTGTACTAGCAATTTTATTCGGGCCTGTCTTTTTCTATAAAAACCCCTTTATCGTATCAGACTTATCATTAGAATGGGAAAATTTTAAAATTAAAAAAAAAGAAAAGAAAAGAAAAAGGAAGGAGAAAGATAACATAAAAATAAGATGGCATCACCTTCCAACGCTAATCTTCTCTTATTATGTTTTTTTATTTAAAACATTACAAATTTTGACAAGGGTACCAATCTCCTTATCACCTTAATTATTCCATACTATTTGTCCCTTGTCCCCATCTTTCTGGTGTTTAGATTTAAATACCCCCTTTATCCATTTTATAGAGATAACAGCATTTACTAGCTTTAGCACAACACTGAGGGGCTGTTTGGATTGGTTTTTTGAGTGGGTAAAATGGGGGAAAGCTGCCAAAAATGTCAGATTTTTGGCAGCTTTCCCCCAAAATCGCCTCTAAAAAAGAAGATTTTGGGGGAAAGCTGCCAAAAAGCTGACATTTTTTGGCAGCTTTCCTCTCTTTTACCCATCTAAAAAATCAATCCAAACAGCCCCTGACCCACTTTCTATTTCAACTTCTAGTGGGTACATTTGTGCGATCAGAATCTTTTAGCTGGCTATATGAGAATATTGCATTAAGGCGACACACACGTCGCCTTGTAGAGTGAATAAGGGGCTGTTTGGTTCCTTGTTTTTGAGGGAAAGCTACTGTTGAAAGCCTGTCAAAAGTGTCACTTTTTGACAGGCTTTCAAGCAAAATCCTCTTTTTTAGAGGCTTTTTTGCTTAAAGCCTGCCAAAGAAGTAACACTTTGGTAGGTTTTTAAGAGAAATTTTTTTTAACCAAACAGCCCCTAAATTGAACCTCGGTGATTCTTCTTTTTCTTATTTTCTTATTCCAAGCATGAAGCATGTAAGGTTGCTAGCTAATTACAAATATTTTCTTCATCAAAGTTTCCCCAATTTTGGCACAACGTCCGAGAATCCCAGAGTTACTCGGGGTGAAAAAGAAGGGAAAAAAAACTTGTACAAATCTATATATTATGTCATAAATGAACAGGACTATTGAACTATTTGAAAAGCGAAAGCCCGCATTTGATTCTTGTTGAGATGGATGCTCTTTAATTAGGAAAAGAAGCGTCTTTTCGAGTGAAGATCACTTCAGCAGCGGGCGAAAGGTCGAATTAACTCTTTGACAGGAAACGGAAAAGCAAAACCTGGCCTTGAAAGATAACCATTCTATCAGTACGTTGCAAAATCCCTCACAAAGAAAGCAATTCTTTACCTAACAACTAACAGAGACGTTGATAGGCAAACAAACAATTAACCCGTATAATAACTCCAGCAGAAGCTAGCGGGGAAAGTTACGACCAGAATCGTTCGATACAAGTATCAGAACAGAGAAGGATAATAGCACAGTGCTCGATTCACAAACAAGTAGCTTAATCTAACTCTGGCAGAGGATAAAACTACAGAGAATCATTTGATACAGAAATTAGAATTGAGAAGGATCACACAACGTTGATAAGGTATCAATCTTGTCAGATACAATTTTTCACAGAGCATCTTCCAACTAAATCAGATTTTTGACAATGAGAAATCAGGGCGGCACACTTATTTCCAACACCAATTAATACGAAAGCAACAGCGACGACTAGCCATTTGTTACGTGGATTCGCACAGCGTGGTTCCCCGATAAAAATCAGCAGATCGACTCAATGGAGAGAATCTATATTCTTGCTCAGCTCCTCAAGCTTTTTCATCCTCAGTCTTTCACTCTCAGCCACCAGCTGCGATGAGGCATCAAAGGTATGGCTATCGTAAGTCGCATTATTATGCAAGCAGCGAACGAGGGAAAATGAAATGTACCTCCATTAACTTGTTGACCAGTTGAGATTTCTCCTTGTTTTTCTCATTGAATGCCTCCAGCGCATCTTTGTATTCCTTCTCCTTCATTGATAACAAACACGGATTAACCTTGACAACAATGAGAACAAGCAAGAGTTATATTAATCGAACGGACTCAAACCTTCTTGAGGCAGCTTTGTCCGAGAGGCTTTAATTCACGATTAACCACATCGATCCTCTTACGTACCGCTGCAACTTCTTTCCTAGTTGGATCTGCCATAGCTTCAAGTTCCTAGCACAAAATTTGGTTGTTGATCGAGGCAATGAATTTAGCCATGTACGTGTGCATGATTCTAGGTAAATAACTTACCTCTCGGATCTCGGCCAAGCGCTTGCTCTCTTCCTCCACCCTTCCCAACTGGGCAAAAACCTTCTCCCTCACCTCTAGTTTCTTCCTCTCAATCTGTTCCTCCTTTGCTCTGAACGCCGACAGAGCTGACCTCGACATCTCCTCCTCTTCCTTGTCTTCCTTTGCTGGGCTATCTCGACAGCTATTTCCACCGGAATCCTTGATCCTCGAACTGTATTGCTGTTGTTGCTCTGGCGACGGCATCTGCATCATCTCTCCCAAAGTCTCTTCTTTTGTTTTTCTGTATTCTATGAGGTTTTGTGCTCTTTTCTCCTGTCCTATGTATTGCCAAGTTGAGGGCCTCTTTCTCCTTAAGTACGAGTGTCAAGCAAGTTCGGATTCTTGGTGACGAGCAGAAAAGGATTTAGAGATGAAATGACCGTAAAACCACAACACAACAAACCACATTTTGTATGTGTTTATTTATTATGACTAATATATAAGATCCAAAACAACACTTGCCTAGTGTGGAAGTTTTTTTTTTTTTTTTTTGTAATTACGAAGCGTTGTGGCCGGGAAACCGTCACTTCGATTTGGGTGAGCTCGGGGTTTTCATAAGTTGGCAGGGTGGTTCGACTTGATGGAAAATTTACCGGTCCTTGAATTATTATTATTAATTAAAATGTTAGGAGATGGTGTCGAAAGGTCATAAGGGGGATTCCGCGTGGCCCGTCAGCCAAGAGAAGGCTGCTTGGGTTTGAAGACTAGTTTTGGAGTAGACAGGAAGGGCTCTTTTCTGAAGAACAGGGTAAAGAGAGAGAGAGAGAGAGAGAGAGAGAGAGAGCCTTAGGGGCCAAGCCAAGTTAAAGCAGAGGGATGTTGTCTCGTCGACATCAGCTACCTCGATCTTTCTCTTGTCTGTTGCCTCCGCTTCTTTATTTTATTTACTTCAATTCCCTACAGGAAGCTCGACGAAGGTAGGTAGCTGTTCCTTGAGTTTGATCTTGATTAATTAGACCGTTTCTGCTATGACTGATGCTAGCTGTATGATCCCCAAATCGATCAGTTAACTAATTAACTTGGGTCCTTTTTTTTCCCACCTCCCTCTTATCGCTCTCATTTCTGCAAGTGGAACAGGCACGCGAGATGATTTGGACCCACATGTAGTGTGCCTTTCTCAGGTTGCGGTCATTGGTTGTGATAAAAAAAACAAGCATGTGATGTTGCTAGCCAGCACAACCAGCTCATGCTTCCACCATTATATGACGGCCGGCTTCCGTGTAATGCACACATATTATATGACCGCGAGATAGCACAGGGAGTTGTCAGTTCTACGATCATAAAACACGGCCAGGTGATCACCTTAGTCAAGTACGCATAATTAATGCTACCGAATACTAACAACTTAAAAGGATGTCTGCCGGGAGCTGAGGACTGCCCGTCAAATACATAATTTCATCAATTGAGGTTAGATTACATCATTTTTACCAAATCATATATAACGTGTATGCATGACTTGCGCCTCAGCGAAAAGATGATCTACTATAAATAAACAGAAAAAACAGTAGGAAGAATTAATTTACATGAGGGTGACGGATGCAACTTTGTGTTAATTATATGCCCCCTTTTTTGCGTGAATCTAATGTGTGCGCGCTCCTGATATGTGCTTTCAGTGATTGACATGGTAAGTTTGAAGATTTTCATGTTCTGGAATAGAAACAATCGAGATTTGTGTAGGTTTAACGGTCTGAAAGGAACATGATTTTTAAGAGTTAAACACGGGTGACTACTTTGACGCACCATCACTACCTAAAATCAGGACTCAATTTTTTGGCAGTCAACTTGTACTACGTATATCCCATTGCATTAGAGAACGCTAACGAGTCGATTAATCGTGACATATCCACCTCATTAAAAAAATCTACTTCACGCGGATGAAAAAGATATATTTTTGCTAGATAAGAGTAAGACAATTTCATTTCAATTTCACAGATTTAAGAATACCGTCTTGATGCCAGTCCTCTCAGTAATGTGTTTTGAGTATTAGCACTCTACCATGGATCCACACGTACTGCCCTCGCAAAGTTTGAAGCTGGACATATATCCAGGATCGATCAAAGTATCTCCAGAAATTGTCCCCCTGTTAAGAACTTCCATCTTTTCGATTCTCGAAGGGAAGCACTTCTTTTCTTTTCGATTGCTTGTGCAAAGTACTGTTCTTGGGCTACAATCAGGTGCATGATGTACCATTACATCAGCTCTCCCCTTATGTAATTAATCAGTTAAAACATTGTCTATCTTCTAATCTCTTCTTTAATAGGCCAAAGTTAAGATTGATCTGTCTTAAATAACTGATTTGCCTTTGATGGAGTTCTAACTTTGTACATCTTTTGCAGTGAGACTGGTTTCAGTAATACTTAAATACAACCAAATGAGCACAATTCAGAAAGTATCATCTATTATTTTATTGCGAACCAAGTCTAAGTTCAAATCCCTCTATGGGTTAAGGACAAATAGATTTTTGGAGTTATTACATGACGGTTTATCAAGTAGCATGTTGATTAAAGTCTAAGAGCTAGCTTTGAACTTTGAATTGTACTAGTCTATAAACCTGCTATAAATTAACATTGAGTAATATTTTTTACTACAGTTTTTTATAAAAAAAATTTCTAATCCATAGACGAAACTATTTTTTTTCCTCAAAAAAAATAGACGAAACTATTTTTT
>BQKN01066964.1:175393-246476 GCA_022839385.1 Asparagus kiusianus | reverse complement strand
ACGAAACTATTTTTTTTCCTCAAAAAAAATAGACGAAACTATTTTTTAAAAAGTTGTCTTAAAAAATTTGTGATTTAAAGATAAAATGTCAAATTAAAGACTGCAATGCTTAGTAGGTAGAGTTTTAAAATAGAAAAATAAAATAAAAAACAAAAAAAAAAAGTTGTATTAAATAAATATATAAAGTCCTGATAATAGAATAATATGATATAAAAAATAAATAAAACCTAATAACACAGAAAAAACAAGGGAAAATTTGCAAAATAGACCATTTTTATGAAATATAAAGCAAAATAGACCACTTTGAAAAGAACATAAAAGGAAATATAAACTATACAAGAATATAAATCTATACAACTAAATAAAAAGATAAAAAAAATAATGCAAATAAAAGTAAATCTATTTTACAATGCATCAAAAAAAATATTGGATCCTTAGTTCTTTATGTGGGTATTTTACTTCCGCCAGGGCCTTTCTTCAAGTCAAGATACATGAGGTTGACCTTCTTCAAATCACCACTAAAGGGTATGTCCCTCCAAAACCAATGCATTACTTGGCAAACATCTCTTTATGGCGGCGTTTGTAGAGATCTATCAACGGAGTTTGACCTTTCAGAGAGGCAGGTTGTGATTGTTGAGTGCCTGAGATCAAAGCATGCCCAGGATTTTTTGTTGGCCACACCTATTGAGGGATTGGGGCAGCGTATGACTCCGGGGGAGTACCAGGCTATCCTCAAATACAGGTTGTTGGTTTCTTTGTTCGTGGAGGGGACAATCTGCCCAGTTTGTCGTAGAACGCAGATGGATGCTTTTTGAAGAGCGTGTCGGCCACTGCCAGAAGCAGCCGGGGTTTAAGTACAGACACGACTTAGTCAGAGATGTCTTGTATGATATCCTTCAAAGAGCATGGATCCCATCAAAGAAGGAAGCGCCGGTCAACTTCCTCACTCCTCCTAGAGAGGCTAGATCTACTCTAAGGCCGACAGACGTTCTTGTCTACAGTCGGAGCGGAGGGGAGCACGCTTGTGTTGATCTCACAGGGGTGTCTCTGTTGGTGGGGTTTAGTAATGGAAAGTTCAAGGTTGGGCATGCAGCGGATAGAGCGGCAGAGGCAAAGGTGGCCAAACATGATCAAGCTTGCAAGGACAACCACCACAGCTTCATCCCGTTCGCTTTTGATACGTTTGGTTTCCTTGCAGCTGATGTAGTGGAGTTCCTTAGGAGGGTACAATTCATGAATAAGAATGTGGGGTCGGCTGAGTACGTGTTTAGTAGGTTGAGTTTTGTAATTCAGAAAGGATTAGCGACGCAGCTTGTTGCCCGCTTGTCATCAACACATGTGTAATTTTTTCTATCTTAAATTTTTTTTTTCTTATAACAAAACAAAAACAAACAAACTAAAGTAATTAATTAAAAATAGAGAGTTAATTGCGACATACAATTGACATTATACAACACGGAAGTGATGTATTGCTGTTATAAATTATAGTTACCCTGAGATAATATAATACCCAAATATACAGGGTTGTTTAAAGGAAAAACCAATTTTGAGGACGTAAAATGTGAAACAAAGTCATTTTATCTATAAGGTTTTACATCACTACAACTAAATCCTCTCATTGATATTCATAGTTTCTAGCTAGGTAAGAAACCATCCTTTAATTGGTAAAAATAATGTTAGAGACACACCACCCACCACAACCCCAACCACACTCCCCCCTCTCATTGCTACAGTAAACCGGGCCCTACATGTGATTTTAAATTTTTTAAAATCTCATGTGGGGTCCGGTTTACTATAACAATGAGAGGGGGAGCGTAGTTGAGATTGTGGTGGGTGGTGTGCCCCTAACACCACTCAATTGGTAAACCTACAAATTTTCAATAAAGAAAGATTTGACCAAAAATACAGGTCCCATAAAAAATTTTGAAGATACTCGGCGTTCTTTAAAGGCTAATAGAACGATTCAAGGGGCTTAAAAGTAAAATAAGCCACAGTATAAAAAGGCCGGATGAGGGAGTCGTGCGAGAGAGAGAGAAGGAAACAACGGAGATGTTTTTGTAGGTTGAGGCTCGACATCGCCGCCCAGCGAAAAGGATCTCCTCCTCCTCCTCCTCCTCCTCCTCCGCCCTTGTCGTCAAAATCCTCTCTTTCTCAAGGTCAGACACCGATCTCTAATTAGGGCCTCCGATTCGATTGAGGATCAGTTCGATTTTGTTATTAGCGTTAGGGTTAGGGTTAGGGTTTCAGCATCGCGCGTTGCATCCCCGATTGCGATTGGGGTTTACGACAATCGTCATCTTAAATTTATTTTGATTTTTATTCCTTCATTAAATATGCAAGACCTGTTTTTGCTCTCTTAATCGGGGATTTAGGGGTTTTCTCCTTTTGTTTTTCATTTCGAAGCTTTTTTATTTTTCTGGGTAGCTCTACTTTTATCGATAAGAGCATGCGAGTTCAAAGAACCGAAGGTGTTGGGAGGGGGAGAGGGAGAGGGAATGGTAGAAATCGCTCTCCCGGCACCTGCAGGGGTAAAGATCATCGATCGTCGTATCGAAATAACCCTCCTTTGCCCCACCATCCCTCCCGCCGCAGCCTCAGCGCCCATGCTAACAGGCAGCGGGGCCCTCGCCGAAGCCCCAGCCCCCTGACCACCAGGCCCCGGCTGTCCCCAGCTCGCCGGAGCCCACCAATTGAGCAGCATGCAGAAAGGCTTTACACCATGAGGCGTTCTGAACAACATGAGAATCGAGATTGGCCCAACTCCTTTGGTGACGACAGCGAACACATCAATTTCCAGCACAAATACATGCTACCAGAGCTTCCTCCTGATTCGGCTGATGTGCATTCTCTCCTGAAGCCTTCACGAACTGTCAAAGATAAAGACTTGGCTGGTTCTTCCTCTTCTGGTGTTGGCAACCAAGGAATGCTGGTCCAGAGATCTTTGCTTATGGATGATGGGTCCCAGAGGACTTTCTACACGCTACCGCAGGACCTGGGGCATCATCTGTTTGAGTCTACTACTGCTTCTTTGAACCCATCATCTGCTAACGCGAGGAACATTGGAAGTGGTAGTAGCCTCACTGTTGGGATGCCTCGTTATGACCAGAGACTGTATCATGATAAAGAGAGGGAGAAGCTTTATTCCAAAGATGTTTCTTTCTCAGTGATGCCTCCCTCGAGGCCTTTTATTGGGACCTCCTCATCTAGCTTTTCTAAGGACGCTGAGTTGCCGCTAAATGGCGACCGAGATGGTGGTGTTGGCAACTTCTTAGATGACCCTCTGGAATATAATGGTTACAAACCAGTGCAGCTCTCTGATCGTGCAAGGTGGGGCCCACTGAGCCCACGTGCCAAGGAAGAGACCCTGGACTATGGTTATGAGGAACCAACTCAGAGGGCGAGGCATGATCGTGGTTACCTTCCATTGGATGGCCCATACAACAAGAAAGAGTATGGCTTTAGGTCTGAGTTCAGGAGTTTAAATGATTCATCTTTCGTGGATCCTTCTGATGGAAGAGCTGATACTTATCCTAAAAAATTCAGCAAGGGCAGTTTTTGGGAACAACAACATGCCGTTCATGAAGATGTGACAATGGGTCTTCGTGATCTGAAGGGGGTCCGCGAGGACTATGTTGGCAGCTCTGGAGGTGGGTATGCTGAATTTGGACCAAAAGCCTTGCGAGACTACTGTCGTCCAACATTCGAAGAGAGCTATCGTTTTGGGAGAGATGATGGCTCACTGACTTTTAGAAAAAGGCCTAACAGTCCTCTGTTAGCAGACCGTCCGTTTGGTGTGAGCCCCCCTAGAGAAAGATCAAGAATGGATGTTGATACTTTTGATTTGTCACCCGAAAGAATCTTAAGAAGAAATCATCTCATGGTTAATGATATGGATGGACGAAATGCTCATAGAAGAATGCAATCACCCAGTGATGGTGATGAAATGTGGACAAACGAAGCATATGAGCCCATTGAAGAAAGCAGGCGGGTTTTACATTCGAAAAAGCGAGTTGCTGGGCCTTCTGATTATAGACCGCTCTCTCGGAAACCATCTAGAAATGATGGATGGGGTGTACCAAGGGATTCTCGTGGGCATATGGATGGTGGTCATGGGACTAACTTGAAGAAAAGGCTGAGGCCTGGACCTTCAAACTCCCATGGTTCATTCACTGTGGAGAGAAAGCAAGAGTATTTCAGGCCCCATAAAAATTGGAAGAGGGATCAAGAATATAAGAACATTAACCTCAATGTTCGTGATGAAGGTGTCCTGGTTGATGCTGCTCACCCTATGAAATGTGATCCTCCAGAAGATTCTGAGGAGTTTAAAACACAAGTTCATAAGGCCTTCCTACGCTTTTCTAAGCTGTTGAACGAGAGTCCGCACCAACAGAAAAGGTTTCGAGATAACCAAGGGAAATCCAGCAAAGTTCTGTGCTGCGTATGTGGCAGGTCTGTTTTCTTATATGACTCTGGGAGCTAAACACTTAATTGCACATTATATTTTGATTCTAAATACCTCCTTTTCATTTCACTTGCCTCTGCAAGCCATTAGGAAGAATATTTTATGAACCTGTATTGGAAACAGTGTCTTATTGATACAGCATAGCATCAAGCAAGCGTGAATGAATCTTATAAGGTGTCAAAATATGCCTCTTCAATATGAAACGTGAGCTTAATACGATATCCATATGCCCTTGTTACCTATATTAGGATAGTGACTGGGACACCTGACATGGATTTATTCCTTTTCGGTAGATTACAAGTCTCCAAGGTGAGAACACAAAGCTAGCCATGCATAAGAATATATTTTTTTTGCGGAGATATTCTCTGTTAATTTAGTATCAGCAGCATCTTCTTCAACAGTAGCAGCTCCTGGTTGAACCTACTCTTCCGGATATCCAGAATACCTTCCAGTATGTTGATAACTGTTCCTAGGGAAAGAAGGTATTCAAGTATGAGCATTCAGCAGTTTCCAGAATACGGTTTCTGATGCTTATTCAGCCTATCTCTACTTCATTTATATATTTTTAATATATTTGTCGTGATGTTAGATTCAGTAGTAAGTTTACAGATGGCGTTTCTCTATCTCGCCAACTGATTTATTCCATAGGTTAAAGGTGCAAGATACAGGACATCGCCTGTATGATGAGTTAATTCATGGCACTGAAGGAATGCAGGCTGATGGGATTTACTGGTCCTATTTGACAAGTAAAGATTTTGTAGAATGGTTATTTAATGCTAAAGCTGAATAATGAATGAAAGGGCTTGGTCTTTGACATACTAGTGCTTTTATACTATCAGCGAGTAATGTCTGAATACTTTTCTGAACAAGTATGAAAGAATTCCAGAGCTGAATATGCCAAGATGGGGTTTAGTACTTTTTATGAGGAAGAGCATTTGCTTGTTGGGCATCCAGTATGTGATCTGTAAAAGGTACCGAAATGTGGGATGGATAACCCAATTTGGGTTTTAAAACATTTTATTGGCTTCTAAGTCGTACTTGTTTTTGTTGAAGGGGTTCTTCAACTGCCTTGCTATTTTGTGAGTTCATCTTTCCAGCATATATATATTGATCCTACTTGTCCCAGCTCTTGGGTAAGTATATGTTCCTTTCACTGTCGTCAGTTGGTGATGTTTCCTTGCGATATAATGAGCTATTTTATAATGTAAACCTTAGACAAAATAGTCTATATGGTAGCTACCTTGGAGAGTTTCCGTAAAGTTGATCACATATGGTTTGCTGCTATTGTTTTAAGATCTTTGAAGTTCTTAGCTTCAAATTTACTTTATATAAGCTTTTGCCTGTTCAGCGTGCAACAGTTAACTGTTTATTTAAGGTTTTGCTGTTATGTGCGCTATCCATTTATGGTTTGTTTTTGCGCAGACGAGTTACTCATTAGTTGTAGTTCAGATCTATCGGTATTACATAACTGAGATTAACTTTTCCACTTTTATCACCTGGGTTTGGTCACTCCGTGCTCTTGTGTACCCTGCCAAAGTCTTCTTCAGTCATGGATACTGATTCGGCTTTTGCTACCAATGCTGAAGAAATCCTGTCTCAGCCAGAGACTCTTAAAGAAAAAGGTTATCTGGATGAGCGCGAAAGAGAACTTCTTTCTGTGAGACATTAAAAAACCTGGGCTGGTGGTCAGGTTAAGGTTCAGGTTCAGATTGCCTTTGGGTCTGGCCCTCAATAGGTTATCACAGGACATGATTTTAGGTTGCCACTACAGGATTATCGTGGGACAGGATTTTAGGTTACATAGTGTTGATTTGGTACTGACTCATTCAAAGGGCTATTTCACTCTGCCGCAGGTTGAAAAGGGCTTTATTGATTCCATGGGAGAAGACATCGGATATGACAGTCTGCAATTAACTTCTGAGAATGGGAAAAGATTATTTCAGAATGCCAATACATACCTGTGCTTATGGGAGTACATGTCCTGTCACTTCGTCCTAGTATTGCTGCTTAACAGCCCCAAACCAAGTGTGCATTTTTCATGTGTGATTTGTTCCACTCTTACTTCTGTCAGTGTATGAATTGAATGCTTGAATATACTAATGATGTTTTTGTGATGTCAATTGGAGAAGTTTCTCGTGTCCCCTACTTCAGAGCTTTAGATGCTTTTGAAGTTATCTTATAATTTATGTGTTCTTGATTGACTGTCTTTATTCGTTCTAATCTACACTATGCAATCATAATCTACTCGATACAGTGTTTCTTCTTTTCATGAACTGCTTTACCTTGTGATTTTTTTGGCTTGATATTTGTACTATAATTACTCAAATTACTATGATTATGTATTTCTGGACTATTAATAAATTGCTTCATCGTTTACTTGAACTGTACTGTGGCTTGGAACATTCATTTTCAAGCTAAACAAGCATCCCACACTGTTGCATGTTACCGTTTCACTATTTTTTTAAATGCATATGCCCCCCCAGCCGCAAGCGCCCACCCACCCACACACACACACAGTGGAGTTGGATGTAATGCAGGATCTTGATGGTAGATTGTGTATGATAAGGCTTGTCACTTCATTCTTAAACGATATTCTTGTTGCCTGGACTTTTTCTCGTTGTTGCCAGTTTACCCTTATCATCAGCGTTTGTTAATTCGGAATTCTTTTTCAGCCTTTCGAAGGAGTTCTCCGATGTACACAGCCTATTGATTCATTCCTATCAAACTCGCAAGGTAGGTTTAAGAACAGAACATTTGGGCTTTCACAAAGCACTCTGTGTTCTTAATGGATGGAATTGGCTTGTGGAAGCTGATACTTCCAAGGCCTATAAACGAAGACCTCCAGCAGGAATTAAGGAATTGAAGGAAGATCTCATTCTTTGGGCTCCAATCATCATTGTACACAACAGCTCCGTAGGGAGCACGAGCAGAAGCAATGAGCCAAAGGTTGTAACCATTGAACGCTTCGAAGAGATACTCAAAGGTTTGATATCTACACCAAATCTTTTCAGTTGGAACTGATGTTCAATATTTTTCTAATCTAGGTGTTGGTTGATTAATTCAATTTTATCAGTTCTGCAATAAATGACATAAATTACTGCCTAGCATTTGACCATTATATTTTCCCGTGCTGTTTCCTCCATCTTATTAAACCTATTCTTTTACATTATTGGATACTTGAAATTTTTGCTTTTTTAGGAATTCAGCAGCTTTGAATTACTTTTTGCTTTTATTTATGCTTTGTCATCTTAATCACAAGATGATATCTCAATATTATTTTATCTAGTACCACCTGATAGTTAAGACTCTCTACCTTGTTATCCTTTTATCTGCCTTAACTAGTACTTTGGGCACTTTAGGATAAACTGATTTTAGATATTCCCAAGCGCAATCCATCTCTGGAAAAAGCCGAATGAGAGAAAGCAAAGCTCCCGATCTAAGCGGCAGTCATAGCTTCGGTTCCACAGGAGGAAACAAAAAAGGATTCCTATGTCTACTAGGTAGTATAAGTCGTCGGTTAGGGATTATGCCCTACCGAGAGCAAGAGCCGTGTCTCTTGACGAAGGTCAGTCCCTAATGGACTCGTTGATCATCCCACTCCGAAAACCGGGTTTCATACAAAACGTGCAACTCCTGGGTAGGGAAAGGCAACCGTCCTGGGCAATGCCGCTACTCAAAAGTCACGATGCACTGATGGTGGTATGGCGAAGCCGAGGATCCAAATTTCTTTTATTTTTCCTTTTTGGACACTGCTTAAGAGTAATCAATCTATGTCACACTGCAATATATTTTGGTTCATAATTTTTCATTTGCAGTGCGCATCATCTGACTTCAATATATCTATGTAACACTATTTCATTGTATATACGATGCAGAGATGGGATTTGATGCCGGGAAGGTTCGTGTCTGCAGAGGTAAACCAGCTAACCAGAGCGTGCTTGTAGTAAAGTTCTCGCCTACTCTTTCTGGGTTGCAAGAAGCAGAAAGGCTTCACAACTTTTATGCTGATAAGAATCGGGGTAGGCAAGGATTTGAGGAGATCACTTCTAACCGTGGCAACATAGAAGCTCAAGTAGAAAAAGATGAGGAGCTTTTATATGGATACATGGCGGTTGCTGAAGATTTGGATAAGCTCGATCCAGAAACCAAGAAGAGAAGTTTAGTCAAGAGCAAAAAAGACATCAAGGCCGTTGCAGACGCCCCCCTTAAAATTGACTAGGCTGAAAGAAAGTAGGTAGTTAGCTGCTTACCGGTCTATTCTTGAGCTAATTTGAACAGGAAATAGGTACCTGGATCCTAGCTGTGAGCTATTTTGAGCGGATGGTTATACATTTTGTCTTTTGTTTTTCACTTTTTATAATTATGTAGGATAGTTGGTAAAAGTAATGACCACGCTTTTGTAGTGAGGCCTCATTCATGTCCTAGTCGCCCTTTTCTGGTACATACGTTGGTACTCGTGTTCTCAGTGGAGGCGGCATGCTTCAAATGAGTACCTTTGGTTTTTCTCATGTTGCGATCTTGTTAGCTCCTCTGCGATGTTCTGAATGTTTTCCTTACCATGTGAAAGAGAGAAGAAAACAACGTCGTGTGATGATCGACAGTCTCGACCCTCGCCTTCTGGTCTGATTCTGCGTATCAGCATTCAGTGCATTCCACTATGGTGTGTAGTCTCTTAACGCTTTTTGTGAATATTTCCTGGGCGTTTCTTTTAGTTAGTCCAGCATGTACTAAAAGCTGAAAACGGAGTAGTTAGTAAAGCTTGTTGCAAAAAGGAGTATCGCTCATTGTTTCAATTCTCATCTCATCAGTCAGTATGGCAAGATAACGGAGGTTTCCTATACCAAATGTAGAGGTAGAATAAAAAGATTTATTCAAGGTACCCTCGCAACGTTGATTTTTATGCTTCAGCATCGTAACGCCTCTCTTGATTATGGGCTGCTATACTATTCACTAAATAATCAGAATTGTATTACAACATTATCAAGCGCAAGCAAGCGAACGCGCGCATACAAAGGCCAAAATTCCAAAAGAAAATGAATCCAAACTATTAAATTTAACATCCACCAAACATCTCCATGATGTAATAGTTTCCAACAAAAAGAAAGGGAAAATAATTCTATCTAGATTCTAGGGCGACAAAGAAATCAACTCGAAGATTTCTTAATTGGGCTCATTTCTTATTGCTATGAACATAAATATCTTCTGATGTGGAGCACAGATTAATTAAGCTAAGCGTATAGCACGTCATAACTTGTAGCATATGCCAAAATCACATAAATATATATATAAAAAAAAATCTTATTCCTCCATACTATTTTTTTTTTAAATATACATACAGTTTCAGGAAAAGGAAGTGGTTAATCTGCATATCAACAAGGTTTACCATCTTAAGTGACCCATCATTGTCTCGCGACTCTCTTTATTGCGCAACTATTTCTTACAGATACATAATAAGATTCAACTATTGAATAAAAGAAAGGGAAGGCTTTATTTAACTTAAATTAAAAAGACAAGCATAAATAGGAGGCATACATAATTTGGAGCAAAATATAAATTGCCAGCCCCATTAGAAGAACAAGGTCAGAATGCTACTATCCCCAGACTATGCATTTATGCTTTTCTCCCATATATTCTGGAACAATGGATTCTGGGATGTGCAAATGAAAACTGTTCTGCTCCTGATATAAGATATAAATCTTTGGCATCAGCTTCGCTCCCTGCACTCTTCGAACGCTTGAGGTTTTATACGCTTCAAGAATTGTGAGCAGCTTCTTAAATGTGGCTATTTGCATAGGCATCAGTCCTCTGCAACAGCATAGACAACAGCAGTTCTGCTAGGGGCATACACCATGAAGGAACAAGGCCTATCATCATACATTCCGTCCTGCATGCTCAAAGATAGAAGGTTTTCAAGTTCCCCAGTAAAGTCAAAATGTCATTCTCAAAACAGGCTGATGGTACTTACATTAGTGAAATACTCTGCATTAGGATCAACCCGGCTGAATCCACCAAACAGTTTATCATCAGAATTGAGAACCATCTGGAGTAAGGATAAATATTGTTAGCTTCCAATTCATACCTTTCAATATCAGGTAGAATGCCATTTTTTAAAGAGAACCTGGAGGGAATGGGACATATGACCTGGATTTGTGAAGCATACTACATCTTGCAAGTTACCCAGTACCATAGGTATTTAATAATCACTACCAAATTCTCGAGGTGCAATTATTGTAATTATTTGACTACAATTACATGTTATTGTATCCATAGATATTACTTAGTCCAGTGTTTTGTATCCATGCATGTTTATTTTATAGGTCAATGCATGAACCTGACATGCCAATTACAGAGAGGGACTATTACTTGCCCCAGTTGACATGACAATTATGGGGAATAGCATATTACTCCATCTCTTCTTTATTTTGCCTAAATTGGGGTTTTACCAATTAGCGTAAGGACACTTAAACTTCACACATTGTCTAGCGCTTGCCTATAGACCAAACATAATAAATAAATCTATCAATTAGCATGTTGAAAAGCTGAAAAGACAAAGAATACCGCAAGTTGCATCTGACAGGAAACATTCAGCTAAAAACCAATAAATATTTTCTGACGATACTTCATATATGTCTGAGGTTATACAAGTACTAAGAAACTGGAGAGAAGATATTGAATGACAAAATCTACAGAAGATATATGGAGCACTGAAAGTAGAATGATCGGACTACTACTTTGTGGTCAACTGATACATACCTTGTACTTTCCAGGCTGAAAGCAACCAACTCGGTAGTCGAAATAACTATTACTCCAGTGAAAATTGAAGACAAATACCAAGTCTCCTCGTTCAAATACAATGACCTTATCACCTTCATCTTTCCTTGATATATATTGGTGATCTGAAGTCATGAACTGCAAAGTTTCCATGGTTACATTTAGCATTATGTCATATATTTTTTTAATATATCAAAGTTGCGCAAAACACTGAAGTTAATGAACACTTACTATTTCACAGTTCTGCAGAACAATGAATTAAATTTATAAGAACATTTTAGACTGTACAGTGATAACCAGCAGTATGTCCGCAGAAAAATAGTTATTAAGCACATTTTAGACTGTGTTATAATAAATGAACTCTGATTGTGTTACAATTGTACATAAAACTAGGATCTTCTAGCTTTCAACAAACAATTTAATGAATATAGAAACAGAAAGTAAAGTATAATTAAGCTGCCTTTATGCCACAGGATTCTGCTCTGATTATTGTAGTACACAGTATGTGATCATGAAAGCATTATTTGGTGGATTATAAATTAATATTGGCTGTTCTGTGTACATGAAATTACTCTTATGTTCACTGAACTGGAAATTGTAAAACATTGACCAGCAGGTACAAAATATTATGGAAATTATGGATATGAAAAAATAATAAATATGGATAGTAACTTCAAAAAACTATCCACCAAGCAAAATCAAAACCCACATTTGGACAAAGTGATTCCAACTAACAGATTAGTTGTCTTCTGCCAAAATAAATGTAGTAGATAGGTACTGGTTTCACTAGAATACATACATTATACTTCTCCTCAAGATGCTGCATTGCTTGATCAAATTCTTGCATTCCATGATATCTTAGATAATCTGCATCTCCCTGGTTACAGTAAAAGAAGTTTGCAATTATACTCTCATATAACCAAGATAAATTTAGTGGGGGAAAGACAATTTGGTACCCCAAAAAAGTAACTAGAACGTGCAATGGGTAGTTAGTTATGTTTATCTGGATTTGGACATAACTGAAACTTCCAGTTATGTTTATCTGATTTGGATACAACTGAAACTGGCAATCTGAAGAAAAGGTCCACACTATCATTGACTGTACAGGTTGGGTTCAGGCCTCCTCTTTGCAGGCTTAGACCAGTTCTGCTAATTATTTACTGAACTTTAGAAGTTCTTTTTTTTAATTGGAATTGTCAGATACGCTTTCCAGCACAGACATAAGAAAGTTTGGGTCTCAGTTTAGACTTTAGAGTCAATTTCAATAATCTAGATTGTCACCTGATGACTAAGGCAGGTAATTTTCAGATAAGACCTACTCAACAGGCCAACCGACCAGAACAAAACACACCAAACAAATTAACAGCCAGACAACAAGCCTGCATATCTCATACTATCTTGTGCCAAAATCCATATGAACAAGAACATGGAACTAAATCTTCTATCAATTGATGACTTAGGCAACATCTTGTATACCCAAGCCTATATATGATATATCAAAATCATTATGTTTATACAATCAATCAGACAATGCTTGTTCACATTTTTATCTCAAGAAATTTCATCAATTCTTGGGTTTGAGCATATATAAAGAATATTATCTAAAAATTTTCAGATTTTATAAGGATGAAAGCATGTGTGAACATGTATGCTTTTGACCGCATTTCCTTATTGTTGAACTCGACACAAAAGCAGTGGACACTGTACAACGACTTGAAGCAATTTGATGGACTACTTAGACAATAAATATCAGCAACTATTCCCTTTGCTTGCACCTTCAATCTTGCAGTGCATGCTATATTGAGCACTTAAAGCATGAACTTATTGATATGCACTTGGAAACTTAACTAGATCAAACCGACGACGACATTTGTCGTAGCTATTATTATTCCCTGGTATCACTGATCCATTTGGTAATTGCTGGTCACCCCTGGGAAAATCTATCCACTCTGCAAAGACAAAGATGGAAGGGGGAAAGTTAGATTAAAGCCTTATACGACCATGATCTATTCTAATAGATATAGAGAATAAAAATACGCATTAATTTACTTGTTTTACCTGGATGTCCAAATTCATTTCCCATAAAATTGAGATAACCTTCTCCACCTAGTCCCATAGTTATCAATCTGATCATTTTGTGTAGAGCTATCCCACGATCAATCCGGGGAGTGGATGGTCTATCCAGAGCCATGAAATCATACATATCCTGTAGAATGTTAAAAAAAGGACATAGAGATGAAATATATTTCAGATCATTTTAGCTTATTATAAAAATAAATTTAAAAATAAAAGAAGATTGGCAAATATTTAAAGATTGGCAAATATTTATGCAAAATGTTCATTTTTAAACATAGACATGAAAGAACTAATGTAAATCTTGTTTGCTAATTATGACCAAAAATTAGTAATGCATTGTCATGAAGAGATGACATGTAATTGTGTATTAGATATTATTGACAATTTGATATTAGTAGATTTAGAAGATATTATGAGATATTGTGACATGTGATTAGATATGATATTATCTTAATCCTAATTTGTAATATCCTCCTAATCTCTATCTAAGAGATGCTAGGGTTAGATGAACAATGAACTTTGCCTTTGCTATTTCTCTGCATGGTATCAGAGCCTTTTTTATCCTAGAAAGACCTCTTTCTTCTTCCTTGACCTCGGGGTTGCCGAGGGGATTTTGATTGTTTCCATGCTTCCCGTTGGCGGTTTCGACATCTTTAGCTCCAACTACTACTTCGGTATCACCAATTCCTAAATCCTCATAAAAAACCCCTCCAAAATAACAACCCTATCCCAACCGCCGCCACCCCCCACCCCACCCACAAAAAAAAGATAACTATTCATCGGATTAGTGTTCACCATCGTGTGAACAGTAGCCGGGCCCCTGTTCATCATGTGAATAATAGCAAAGTTGCTGTTCATACCGCCTGCCTGCACATCCTCGGTCAACTTTGACAATTGCCACTGCTTCCTCTACAACTCTGCCTCTAGTTGAGTTCATCTTTCTCGTAAAAGGATGTTGAAATTAAGATTGAGTGACCAAGCAAGCAATTAATCAATCAAGGGTTTTCCCTTATCGTTTCTGCTGGCATGCCTAGGGTTTCTACTGGCTAACCCACCTAGGGTTTCTACTAGCTGACCCGTCTAAGGTTTCTACTAGCATATGTTTTATTCCCGCCTAAGGTGCTTCTACTGGCTGACCCGCCTAGGGTGCTTCTACCGGCGTATATTTTGTTCCTATTTGTAACAAGTTGAGCATATATAGAATATATGCTCCAACTTGAGCGGGCTTGTTAGATATTATTGATAATTTGGTAGTAGCTTTAGTAGATATTATGAGATATTATTGTGATATTGTGAAATGTGATTAGATATGATTTTATCTCATACCTATTTTGTAATATCCTCCTAACCTCTATTTAAGAGAGTTAGGATTAGATGAATAATGAAGTTCGCATTTTCTATTTCTCTACAATGTACTGTGGACAAGTTAATGCATTATTATGGAACAATAGCTTAAAGAATATTTTGGTCAAGGTGGCATTGGATTAAGCTTATATAGTAAAACATATTAAAAGCTAGTAACTCTTCTAAAAGTTATGAAGTAAGCATATAGTAAAGAGGGTAAATTTCATGATAATAAACAGGAACATTTTAAGGAATAAACAACCTTGTCCATCAGCCAGAATGCAATGGTCTTGTCACCAACAAGAGCTTGATCATGGCTTTCAGCATATGCAATACACTTCTCTGACCACCTTCTATTAGTAAGGGTGTGGACGATGTCACCCATCTTCCAGTGCTCGTCCTGTAACCTGTATAAAACAATTGAAAATACAACTAATGCTCAGGTGATCATCACCAATCGAGTAATCACAAGAACATAGGGAAAAAAATTATTAACGCTTTTTACTCATCAATCAAATGCAGGTAAAAGTAGTTAAAGTTTTTCCATATTTGACCAAGTAATATATAGCCAAAAAAAAGACCTTGGTCAAGTGGCGACTCTTTATGGTATCCAAAGCACATATCTTCAAGAGGCTCTGGTTTAAAGCTCATGTTGACAATTTAAAAAATTAAAACCAAGATAAAAACTTCATCACCTCCATGGCATCCAATGGCCCACATGAAGGTTTTCTGGCATACATTGTCACCTCAGAACCCATAAACTAGTGCTTTAATTAAAATGTTTGTCTGACACAAATCAAGGGTCAATACGTTTTTGTATTCTTAACTGTTGGTAAGTTATTCACATGTTGATGTTGTTTTCCTAATGTTAACTTCAGTTGGCCTGAAATTTGTATTGGGTAAGATGATGCAAATGAGATATGTGCATTTACTTGTCCAGATATATTTTGCTAGGAAGTTCTTATGTAACCTTGAAGCTATTGGGATACATTCAGAATTATATGAATGCTGAACCTGGCAGGTTAATTAGATCCATGATGTTACTAGCAAATATGGACGTGCTATGCTATTCATTCATTAGTTTCTTTTGCATGTTTGTTTGTTTTATGATTGCCTGAGATAAGTACATTTGGCATTTTTTTCAATTATTACTGAGACAGTTTTGCAATGCATAAACTCCATAGCTGATGCTAATTTGATATACCGATGACTTAGGCATATACATTCTACCTAAACAGTTATTTGAATATGGTATATATCTTTTTAGATTAAAGGATTTAATACCAAAATTCTTGAGTAAAGCTTGTTGCTTAGCTCTGAGACTAACACACAAAGAACAGTGAATTGAGGTTCGGACATACACGTGCTATACAATATGTACATCAAGCGCTTCCAACCAACAACTGCCTCTAAAAGTTTCAAAAACATCATCATATGCTATTGATGCCTCCATGTTAAATTATTTTACTACCAGAAAACCCATGAAATTAGCTTTAACTCCGATTCAATAGTATCATCTGAAAGCCAAAGTTTATCTAGAAGGAGACCAGTGAAATGCTTACTTGAGAATTTCAATCCACTTATCAGCAACTGCCATATGAAGGCGATAATTAAAACCAACCCCACCATCTTGAACAGGGATGCCGAATGTTGGCATCCCACTGACCTATATAAGTTACAACATAAGCTATTAGTAAAGTGATACATTGTCCACATTATATAAATGAATAGCACGTAAGCCAACTTCCATTGATGGTTCAAGTAATGCAATAAGAAATAAGCCATCCAAGAAATCCCTTTAAAAAAAACTAGAAAACGCAGATGTGTGCTCAGATAATTCTCTAGTTCTTATTCTGTCAAGACCGCCACAAGATAGAACTTTAAAAATAAACCATAATCTTTCTTAAGTCACCCATATCAATTACCAATCATGTCGAGCATTCTAAAATGGTCTGATACAACATCAAGCCAATAGAGTACAAGAACTTACATTTATAAGTATAGCCTAAAATCTTAGTAATCACTATGAAAAAGAAGTAAGATTTAAATTTACTGAACAATCTCCCTTGCTAAAGTGACCTCAATAAAAACAAGGAAATCATATCAACCATAAAAGAAAATTAGAAAATCAAAAATCAAAAAAGGAGGGAAAAAAGAAAAAAAAGGTTGCAATCAAAGTAAGCGATATCAGAACTGTGATTTACTATTTAATATGCTATAAACACTTGAAGATAGTTGTGGTTCAAATAATAACATGATTTAATTATGTCAAAATTCACTTGAGAGTCATGTTTTAACGCCTAAATCACTGAGAGTACAGTGTGTATTCTAAGGATTTAGGCATAAAAAAGACAAGAGTGGTCAATCGGTATCTAACCACAAACATGGCAGATATACCGCCTGAAAGCAGCACAAATTCAGTAGATTGAAGCACAGACAAAGGAGCTTTAAGGCCAAAGAATGACAAGAGAACATCATTACAGTCAACCAAAGACAGGATAGTGATATTATATTCTAGCACCAGGCACCTTTAGTCCGGGACTCAAACCTCATCACTGACAATTCTTTCCTTTGAACCAATTCATGTTGAGAAAGAGAGCTTTCTGCTCGGGCCAAAGACCCGCCAGCGTGAGGGTGAGTGTAAATGTTAATGTTTCATATACATGATTAGACAAACCCAACAACTAAGTTTCTGGATAAAGTGTCTGATAAAGATCACCTTGTTACGATTTTCGTCATGTCTTAGAGAATATAAATAATGCTATATCATCAACAAACAGGAAGAGAACAGTTACATCTTCACCAATGGTGACAGCCTCAGGGAAAAGCCCATGAATAAGATCATTCACCAGCATCAAATAAACCACTGCATCTACATCAGTAGCGAATCCAAAATACTCGTTGTAATTTCCTGTAAATACTGTCTGCGAAGAAATAAAGAACATTCCGTCAAGGTCAATAAATCCAAATGACAGCATTAACAATTTATGCTCACTCCAGTAAAAAAATCAATTTAAACCTTCATGCTCTTAAAACCAATTTGCATACTATCAGCTTAATATTGAAGTATGTAAGTGCAGATTAAAGTGATTACTGTGGGATTTAAGGAACAATCCAATGTTATTTAGTCTAGAAGAAAAGGGACTCTAAGAGAACCCAACGTTTAGTAATAGCTGCTACTGTCACCTGCAACCCATGGTGAGTATACATCATTGAGGTCACACCATCGAATCTGAATCCATCGAACTTGTACTCGTCCAACCACCATCTTGCATTAGAAAGTAGAAATCGTAGCACCTTTAGTAGAGAAAAAATTAATCAGCATCCTCCAAGAAACATTATGTAAAACAATGAAATACTTCATTATGTGTCAATTTTGTAATTTATTTTTCCATACTTCCCAACTTCCGTAGTTGAAAAGGCGCGAGTCCCACATCCAGTGGTAACCTCGTGACCCAGAATGGAAGTAATGAGTGTCTGTCCCATCAAATTGGTTCAATCCATCCAAGACATTGTTCGATGCGTGACTGCATAAACCAGAAGCAAATTACATATAAGAATAACATCAAATTTCTTCAAGAGATGCTCCATAAATAAGCGTACGAAGAAGAAAGAGATGAAAAGAAATGGAAAAAGTACTCAATAGAAAACAGTTATAATCTTAACAGTTATTAGAATACATTAGTTATACTCTTAACAGTTATTAGAATACCTTACCCTTAATAGCTATAACTGAATCGTGTGATGTATGTAACAAGAAAGACATTAAAAGATAGATGGAGCAAAACAATGAGTTGGATAATGGAGAGGGGATTCAAATAATTGAGATGAAAGCTTTACTTTTGCTATTCTTTTCCTTAGAGGTGATGACACAAATTGTGTTCATGCAGACATGATGATACAATATACATTTAAAAGCTACCCCGATCAGTAATATTTAGAAGCTAGCCTCCTCTACTGTATCCACTTAGGTGATGGCACAATGTCAATTGGGCATTCAGAACAAAAGAAGATATCCATCTTGTCTATTTATTTCCACCCTAAGGCACGTGCAATGTGCCAAATCTCTTACTAGAAAAAATAATGTGGCTACAAATTTAAGAATGAATATTTATCTTCAATATATCATTCAATAAAAAAATGATTCCCTTGTTTAGTATTTGCCTCACAAAAAACAACATATTCCTCACAACTGCAAATTAAATGCAATCGGACTTCCTATGAATGAATCAGTTCCAAAACTTAAAGGAGAGTTCAGAAGTCACCTATGAACAATATCCATGAGAACAAGCAGACCAAGCTCATGAGCTTTATCAATCAGAGATTTGAGCTCATCTGGAGTTCCAAAGCGACTACTAGGTGCAAAGAAGTTGGTAACATGGTACCTGTAATTAAAGTTTTCAGACAAAGTTAAGATCAAAGATAAAACATCAATGGACCTAGAATAATATAACTGTTGTATCTATAAGACCATAGCACGAAATGCAAGACAAATGGATCCCATAGGAACACAAAAATATGCATTCACAAATTTATGCTACTTAATTGATGCCACGAAAGACTCAAAAGACCTCTGCAGCAAGCTTTTACTGACCTATATTTTTATAGAGTCAAGATTCATACTCATACTTGTTTGAGTATAAAATTATAACCCTTCAGGGCCTTCACCCTCACCACAACTTTGGAGTTTCAGTTTACGGGCAGGTAGCTCGATATAGTGTCAGCGCAACTCATGTTCAAATCTTATTTGCCATGAATTTCTAAAGCAGATTTATATTACACAGCCCAGTGTGTCCAGGTTTCGGCCCATTAAAGGGAGCTCAACCTGTGGGGATCTGTTAGAGTATTAAATTATAATAACTCTCAAGCCTCACAACAACTTCGGAGTTGGGATGTAGTGGCAAAGACCTTTGACAATAATAAATGGACTTACCAAATTAACAACGCTGAAACAGACAATTCCAAAAAGTCAATTAAATAATGAACCTTAAATTAAAGGTGCCCTAAACAAAACAAAGGCACATCTTAAAAATGATGCTTATGTAATATGGATGTATGTAAAAATGATGCTTATGTACTATAACCATGAAGAATTAATTTATAACTTGCTTCTATTTGAAGCTACTAATGATCAGGCCTGGCAAAAGGAACAAAACCTCCCCCCAGCCACCCACGTGCACTTCATGACATCTAGAATTTGGAATTTCACAACATAACGGTTGCTCTAACCAGCATCATTTGGTAATAATCAACTTGAAGACATAATAGGTTGATACCAATAAATGAAACACTAGAACCAAAGCCACAGAATGCAATCGAGCAAATTCGAACCTGCTCCTTAAACAACAAAAATTGCAAAGCATGAGAATGCACATAAGAACCTTAGGCGTACAGTAGTTAACAGAAATTGCAGGCGAACTGGAGGGAGTCTTTAAGAGGTACACAGGAAGTCTACACTTGGTACATGCCAACTGACCATATTATAAGCTAGTCACAGTCACATCAGCTAGCATGTATTGCAATTGGCAAATAGTCAGGTAAATATAGGAGGCTGTAATTTCTGACTATTCTCAGTGTTTAAATGAAAGTTACTAGCTCTTTTGTCAGAAAACCACTACAAGAAGTATCAGAGAGAATACCCAAAGCTTGCATAATATGAATGTTCCTGAATGGCCATTATCTGAACAGCATTGTATCCAAGTCTTTTAATTCGAGGTAGCATGTCATCTCTGAAGCTAGTATACGTGTTAATCTTGGGTTCCTACAAATCACAATCATGGTAAATACAACATGAACATCAGCTTATAATAAAATAAAAAAAACATGATTAATTTCTTTTTTCGAAGGATGTGATCAAAATGGAAGGTAACAAGGACAAATGCAACAGCAAAAACAACCAAAGGAAATACAGATTTTTACCATGATATATACATGTGTGTCGCATGCTGAATAAGTACCAGAATAATATGTCTCCATAACTTTTACATTCAAACTTTGCAGTAAAAACAATGACCATTGCTTCCATATAATTTAAGTTATAGAATATTTAGCCTTCCCAGGCAATCAGTTATAAAATATGAACCGAGGTCAGAAAGCTTGGCATGCTTCAGGTGAAGTACACCTTTCTTTTTTGAGATAAACAACAAATAATACATCAAAAAGGAAAATATGATGAATCAAATTCCACTGGAGATGGGTAAAGGCACAGCAAGCATACCGTGCTACTCATTCCGACATGTGACTCATAAATTCGCAGTGATTTGGGAGCCTTTGGTTGGGTATGCTGGAATACATAACATTCCTGTAGCATAATACAACTCTCAATAGGAAATACATAAATTAAGAGGAAACAACCAATTCTGGAACATTTTATCGAGTCTAGAAGGATGTACTCCATACCTCTTCAGGAGGATCATAATATATTCCATTGTATGGTATTTCACCTGGGGCCTGAACAGAAAACTTTATCCAGGCGGGAATGGAGTCTTTAATGCCAGATGGAGTATCCATGCGAATCTACCATGTAGTTAAGAGCATAAAGTTAGCAGTGAGAATATTGGTCTTTGCATAAGAGATTCATCTAGTATTAAATTAAATATAAAGTTTATTCCTGGTGCTTCACCCCATCTATTTTCACATATCAAAACGATGATGAAGCCACATGATACATATATGTCTGTGTGGTCCGCCAATATTTACATTCTACTAATTTCTAAGATCAGTGATGGTTTTTCTATTGATTGTACTCGAACATGAACACTTTCAATCTGTAACAGCCAATACCTGATGAGTTCCTAACTTATAGGCTGCCCAACTGAAATTATGTACGAATTATAACTCATAGCATGCGATGCTCAATTAACATGCAAAAACAATTAGTTGTTCATAGCTAACAATCTCAATCTTCATGTTAAAACTGCTAAACAGAACTATACACATTGGAATGAGAGATACAATAAATTGCAAGCTCTTAGGGATTTTACAAGTTGGAGGGAAAGAACAACATATCGTTGTTTTACTGGTAGATGGTAAGATTACATTGAACATAGATAAACTCAATTTGGTATCTGTTTTTACAGGATAAGATACTATATGAGTAAGTTTCGCGAATTATGTCATATATGGAAAGCATGCAGATTGCAACAAAACAAAAAGAAGTATTGCAATTCCTTTGTTATAGTTATTGGGCAACCAGGACTGCAGACCTACAGAAAATCAATCTATAAAAGCCTGTGATTATTGAACATCTGTGAAATTGAATACCTTTACACGTGAGCCATGAGGAATAGGAGATGAGCCATCAGCATTATTTGGCAAAAATATCTCCCAAACACCAAATTCATTCTGTAGTCAGTTAATTATGAAATGTCAGCGTAAATATTACATTCTGACAGAAATATAATTAAGAAAATAATGGTCTATAGTACATGAGAAAAGAAAATCTTGGTTAGAAACATCAAAGTTATTCCTCATACATCAAAATTGAACTTCTCTGGAAAGGGGGAAAACATTTCAGGAACCAGTGAAAATTATTAGCCTTCAAGTGTATTTGTCAAGTGTCATATAACCGGATAAGCCCACATGCAATTCATCATGCTACTGCCAGCACAACCTTTGAGCTGTTTATACATGCCAGAATGTTAAAGGCCTCACTTATGAGGCATAAGCTAGTAAAAAATATTATGAATCAGTTACTAAACATATTTTGGATACTATACCACTTACAGGAAAAGATCAAAGTTTAAAACATTAAAGAAATGACCTAAAGGCAATGGTAAAATTATTCTTCCAAGGTTAATAACATCAAGCTGCAAACACATACCTTGGTCATGACATCTGCATTGGGATTCCAGTTGTTGAAATCTCCTATTAATGATGCCGACTAAAACCAGAAACCAAAGGAAGGTAATTAGAAGAAAATAGATAAGTCATAGAGGTTCAACAACAGAAAACCAAACATAAGGATAGAGATGTATATTGTAGCACATGGAAAAACAAATATTAGCAAGATAACCAATGAAAGTAAAATTTGAATGTTAGTTGTACCAACTAAATGGCATTAGGTCAGAACTCACTGTGACACTCTTTGTATGCCTCCCATATTTGTAAATATAAATTGATCTCAACTTGAACTTTACTAACAGTATGGTCAAAGGTATCGACAAAGGTATTATACATTTGCCTACATTGAAATACAAAGTGAAAACAAATAAAAAAGCGAAGCACTTTTTTTCCATTGGAAGCGCATCGTGAAAATGAGATCAACAAGATTTATTACAGAAGTACTAAAAACATTCAAAGAAAGTACCAGGTGACCAGATATTAATAGAAAAAAGGATGATTCTATTTGTCCACAGAACAAAAGCACAGTCAAGAGTGATATCTCTATGCTAATAATCACGACATCTGGTTCAGGAGAGTGTACCCATTGGGAGGTAGAAAAGTAAAAGGAAGGTGGCCATAAACAATAAGCAACAATGAAAATGGGAAGCAAAGAACAACAAACCTTAGCTCCAGGAGCCCATTCGCGATAAGTAATACCAGTGACACTGAAAAACAAGTGAGAATTGAGAGATCAATTATTATAAGCGCTTTTACATGTTATCATAATTTAGTACTGACACTCAGGATGCAGAGGAATGCTTCCAGATGGAAAGCTAAAGAAAGTAATAAAGATTCATATGTGAAATGGAGAATTGCAAATCTATGAATTAAGCCACCGAAGTTTTGGTAGGTTGGGTGATCCCCATGAAACAAGCATCCATTTCTAATTAAAAGAAGGTTATTCCTAGATTGGTCCCTTAAATGATGCATAATTAGAAAGAACTCCCAAAAGGTATGATCTGTGATTAAGCCCCAGAATTATAACAAAGTGCTTGCAGTTGATTCCTCTAGTAACATTTTCCATCATATGTTTTCCACATGTCCACCTTCCCAGCCTCTCCTTTCTAATGGCTATATATATTTGAACTGGTCAATAACCACTAAAGCAAAACAATCATGAAAGAGACAAGAGAGGAAGGTTAGAGGTACAACAGACAGAAAAACTAAATAATAGGCATAAAATATCTATGATAGTTAGCAACATATTTAAACATGGAAAATATGCTTTTACATTGATTTTGGAAAAGTTGACAGGCTAATCAATATAATTTTTATAATATTCGTTGATTTTCATTATGGGAATTGCAAATTGACAGCTGCAGATGGTATTAGGTGCAAAGAAGCAAAATCTTGGGGACTAACTGCTGGAAATTTTGATACAGGCCAAAGATGGTTATATCACATGCCGTGCCCATATTTTCAACAGTGACTTATGGGATGTCCATATTTGTTAGAATACAAAAAGAAAAGCAAATCAAGGTCGAAATATTTAAATGTGCACGAGTCCTAATTTCATGAGAAGAATCCAATCATTACATAATGCAAAAAAAGGGATACTCAGAGCAGTTTCAAAAAGTTCAGAAATAACAGCAAAGCATAGCTCCATATGAAAGAAAATTCATGTATACTTTGTATATCTGAGAAAAAAATAAAAGATATTACCTGCGGATGAAGCCGAATTTCTCATAACCACGGGAAAAAGCATCCAGACCGCCTTCATACTTATCAATCAAATCTCTCATATTCTTGTACTGGTTATATCTGAAATATGAACCATACTAAAGTAAAACTTCAACTAGTTCCCCATTGCACTGCTGTAGAGCAGAATCCAAGTTCGATAAACCTCCTTAAAGGAATTAACCAAATTTTTACCATCAATGTGAAGGCAGCTATGTACCTTGACTCAAATACTAGCCAACACAGCTATGCATAGAAAGAATCTAAACAGGGAATGCTAGTTGCCAGTTAGGTACTACCTTCTTTCGTCATGCAGTATAAACTAATGTCCCCAAGAAGCAATATTCAAATTTCCCTAAATTAGGACTCTAGATAGAACTAAGTTAACAAATTTTGGGAATCATATGTATCTGTTAGAGATATAATAAGCCAGAGGGCAAAAGGATCATATTTCCAAAGAAAATCATATATTCAACTGAATTATGTTACACAGTCAAGTGAACTAAAGTATTGCCGGTGAGTCTGCCATGTAAATTCTAAGCCGGATGAAGATAACATGTATTCAACTTGCTAACACATGCATGTCAACAACAGTTTAAGCAACCAGTAGAATCTCAAAATGCCATTTGTAACATGCACAAGGGAGACAATTTCTCATTTTGGCAACGAGTGATGCATACAAGAGACTGCCAAACCTTATATATAGCAATACATTGAGAATGACCATCTTATTTGCATAATTTGATGTGTAGAATTACGACAGGTTATAGGGATAAAACATTTTTAATTTGAATAGTAAAATTTAGAACTAAACTAGATGAAAATTTTGTAAACTTGGCACCTCAAGAGAGAAAAGTAAACAGTTAAATTAGTCTTTGAAGAACTCTTGCAGATCAGGACCTTATGTGAGTGGCACATTACACAATTGTCTATATTCTGTATAATACTTCAACTTAAGTTTATAGTATAATAAAGGGAAAATGTCTTTGAAATATAAGTAGTCATAAAGATGTCCTACCGGTAATCAAGATGTGCACGGTGGTCTTTCAAAAATGGATCAATTTCATATATTCTCTGTCCAGAACCAGGTGGAGGAATAAATCTCTGCTTTTTCTCAACCATTTCACCAGCGTTCTTCACTTTATCAGGGTGTTTATCACCTTCTTTTACGCCCCCACTACTCATTAACTTGGAAGATATGGATGACTCCGCATAATCAGCTTTAGCCTTGTCCCCAGCTGGTAGATCACCTGCTTCTTTTAATACCTATGAGATATCCACAAAGAACTTATGTAATTTGCGAAAAACTAAACAGATTTTAACATTAAATTTTAGGGTTAATAAATAGCTCAGGAGTACATTCAGTCCCCATGGAGGCATAAACTAGTCGAGTACCAAAGAATCAGAGGAATAAGGGAGGTGAGCTCTAGGACGTAATGCTTGTTTGTCTCCTCCATTTCCACTCTAAAATCAAGGAAAACCTACTACTGCGACGATACAGATTGATACCAACCCTTGCAGTTTTCAGGTCAGTGAGCTGAGCTAAATCGTAATGCACATAAAATGGAAAATTCTTGCATTTGTTTTGTTTCACCTGTTGGTCGCTGGAAGTGGCTTCCTGGTCCCCGACTGATTCCGCAGCGGATGAAGAGTCGTCGAGCGGAACACCTGGAACAAGCACTTTTCCGGTTGCGGCAACAACTGAGGGTGCAGAATCAGTTTCATTATAAGAAGAATTACCAGCAAATATCTTCCCTGAAGAAACACCAAATTGTTTCCTACTAAGACAACAATATACCAGGTAACGACAACAAGGCCAAATATTAAAATCTAGTGAGAATCGGGATCTCATCGCTAAAAGCTAATGCTAATTACATTCTAATCCAGTCACCAACACTTGTAAAATATTTTAAATTAAATTGACGGAAACAGCACACACCGAACACATATTTAAAAGGTTAATTTTGAAAAGGGAAGGAAAAAACAAAAAAACAAGCGGGACTGAAATAAAGAGTAGTTCAGAAACGAAAATAGTCAGCAGATCACGCAATGGGTGTCAACAACAAGCTCAATGAAGCTTACTCGAGAGTGATTCATTCCTCAGCATGAAAGAGAGATTCGCACTGTTCCTGCGATCGCCACTAGAACCAAATCGAAGAGGCTTGACCGCGGAGAACTTAATCCCTGCGATCGCATACGACATTTTCAGAGAATTTTAGGGTTTGAAGAGAAGGAGAAAAAAGAAAGATCTGGGAGTTTTTTTAATGTTTTTTGAGGGGGGTTTTAGAAGTCGGGGGAGGAAAGAACGAAGATCCCGAAGGAGCGAGTTAGCGCGCAGTTCACAGGGCGTCACGTGTGCGGTTCAGGGATGCATGGAGATAGGGCTTGTGGGACCCACTGGGCCCAGTTCTAGGTGCCAGGTTTCTAGAGAGTGGGGTGGAGTGAAACGGAGAGAACGCCTTCCTGCTGTCCCTCCCGTCTTTTAGCTCGCTGTTTTTTAGCGAATTAGTTTTTTTACAAAAATCACCGCGCATTTGAAACTTATATATATCACGGAATATCCATTTCAGATTCCAAATATGTTCAATAGCATCGCGTAACCGTTTAGATTATTTAGTTATTATTTCGATCCGGATAAATTTGTTTGGATTGTTTCGTTACCAAATGGGATTGCGCAAAGATGGTCGAAGAACATCTCCGATTGATGGATGCTGAGCCCAGCTGCTCGCTTCATATTTAGACGCAAAATATTATTGCAAAATAGAGTTGTATTATGGCTCCATAATGAAGTGATAGCATTAGCTATATTTTTGCCGACAAGCGCATGTATTACGAGGCCGAAAGATAAAAGTAAAAATTTAATTTGTTTTTAGCATTTTAGGCATTTGTTTGTATGTAAACAGTTGCTAAAGTAAAATGTAAGAAAATTACCACACAAAATTTAATACAATTTTAACTTCCTCTAAAAAAATGGTGAAGTCATGTGAAAGTGAAAAATGGTAACAAAATTTAATTAAATAATTTTAACTACATTTACAAATCAATCATATTTTATTGCATCAACTTCACATTACACTTTCAACAATAAGTTCGCTTTTATAAAAAATATTATATTTCACTTGCATGCTGATACGAAAATCATTTACAAAATAATAATAATAATAATAACCTATACATTTTCAGTTCACTTTCAAATTATCAAACATCCCACACAGCTCCCACCACAGCTCAGAACTTCCCATAAACGGTGGCGTACATCGTCAAGGCATCGATCAGAAAAGTTATTTAAAAAAAAGCGTCCACCACAAAATCTAATGCATCACGTGCTGTCATGACATTCTGAACACAAAACCACCTTGCCCCATCACTCACCAGTCTATTTTTTGCTTTTGTAATGGTAAAGAAGTAGCATCTACAGTTACATTCAATCTAGTACAATAATTTTACAAAGCTTGAATGCTACAAAGTTTGGATGCTGCTAAATACTACCCACCATTTGCTTCCACACTATATTCTTTCCTTGACTATTATTGTGCGCAGCTCCGCGGAGGTCCACTCCATGACTATGGTCTCTTTGTGCACTGGCTTGAAGGCCTCTGCTGACTGGAGCTCAAGCCCACACTTGTGCGACATACAGCGACTTATTCTTATGTTTCGCATGTAGAGTCGCTCAGTAAGCTGCAACGAATAATAACTTATGTTCAAAAT
The DNA here is from genome assembly GCA_022839385.1 of Asparagus kiusianus. Lineage (NCBI taxonomy): Eukaryota > Viridiplantae > Streptophyta > Magnoliopsida > Asparagales > Asparagaceae > Asparagus > Asparagus kiusianus. The sequence continues at coordinate 218,554 of BQKN01066964.1, read as the reverse complement.
TCTAGAGAGGGTATAAGGGAAATCTGTGTTGAGTTTGCTGCAGTGACTTACGTTGGGGCCATCAAACCCGCCATCACAAGCATCACACAGATCCAGGGCTAGCTTACGGAGCAAAGGTAACTGCAAATGCAGTGTTTATAAATTGCAGGATAATCCTTTATTTTGCTTAATTATGCACAGGAAAGATATAGCACAAAGGCAATCAGATACCTTCGATGCAGCGTCATATATGACATTCCTTCCGATACCTCGTCCCTGAAAATTTTATTCAATGAGCATGAGAAAAAGAAACCACCTATCTCTATCTGGCCAATGCAAAACTCATGCTGTCCTATTGCAAGAAAACCATCAAGTCCAGCTTTTTTCATAAATGGCCTTTCTTTTAATAGCAAGCTAAGTTTGAAGTTTTATCATATTGAGTCTTGCCAGAGAGAGGCACATCAAGTTTCATGTGACACCAATCACAGATGAGAACTAGAGCCACTTAACTACTTACATTATGGCGTAATAAAAGATCTTCTACAGCTTTGCAGTTGAAAAGAGAAGAAACTCCATGTGCAGTCACCTTCCCACAGCTCTGAAATTAAAAGGAAAAAAAAATGATATGATACCATTCATGCTTTCTTGGATCATCAAGAGATAATATAAATCATCAAACAAAATCTGAGCTAATAGACGTAGAAAGTAGTAGGAGTTAGGTTCTGTTGCAAGCATTGTCTCACTCGGATAGACCTTCAGCACCAACCCCACCATCAAAATCACCATCCAGCCCTTCTCATCAAGATTTGACCAGAACATTAAGCTCTCTTGGTGCAAATACCTGGTAAGGAGACTATGGATAACAAAAAGACTCAAACATAATCCCAATAGACCAATTGGCATTCCTCAATTTCTCCGAGATTGGGTAGATATAGAAGAAGGGTATAGATAGCAGATTTGCTGTAGAGAATTACATTTTAACTCAGAGAGACAAACAAAGCTGAATGCCAACAAAATATAGTCCGTAAAGCACCTCAGAGGCCACTTAAATATGGCAACTGACTCTCAAGTACACATCACGCCATCATAGTCTAATTTTATCATTGGAACAAATATAAAAGCACTAATACTTCTCAATAATTATCGGTTACGAGAATAATAAAACTCACACTTTTCAAGCTAACATCAGTTACTAGGCCAACGAGAAAAATTAAGATCTTCTTGCACTTGCAACCAACAGCTAATTGTGGCTAGATTATTTTATTTTTATTTTTATTTTTCCTTTCTTCTTTCCTACGAGTTAAGCATAAGTAATAAGAAGTAAAAGCATGAGATCTGCAGGATACTAACTGAAGTAAGATTTATTTATCCTTTCTGAGACCTGATAGCTAAAACATTTGTTACACAAATATTAGGCCAGATTGTTAGCATTTCTGACAATTGATGAGAATTTCTATAATTTCTCTTGACAACAACTTACATTGAAAGAATTCAATTAGCTAATCTAAGTGGCAGTAGAAGATGTGACAGTTTTCATGTTAATTGTGTACTAATAATGACTCTTTACAAGGAATTTACATAGTTAACTTATGGTGCATAACACGAAACAGGAAAACCTTTAACTAGTCTACAAACCTCGAAGTGGATTAACGTCAATCCTGGCCAACCAGATGAAATGATTTCTTGAGAACCTACAAAGTGCAAGAGCAGCATCCTATGCTTAATACGTATTACATTAGTGAAAACATGAATCCAATTGAGTATTAGACAGCCAAAAACTGTAGTAAAAAAAAGATTATGAGTTTCTTACTTGAATCAAGAAGTTTACACCCTGACAATGAAAGCTCAACTAAACTCGGGCAGTTTTCAGTCAAAACAACCAAGTCGGTATTTGTCATCCATGGAGTTACCCACTCTAGTTTTAATGTTTTTATATTGACATTGCTTATCCGCAAGCTAAATGAAGTCAAGTCACCAAGGCAGCAACACAACCAGAGCATTTGCAGATGTTTCAAAGATTGCAGAATATTTCTTACAACATTGTCAGAAATTACCTGTTAAATACAATAAGTTGCTAAAAAATGATACAACAAGATATATCTAACGATGTATGGGTTTTGTGGAATAACCTGAAAATTAAGAATTACTGATTCCAACTGAGGACAAACTTCTGGTATTACAGAGAGTGTCTGATTGTCTAGTGATGCACCAAGGCCTAACGTAATGGCTCTTAGTTTGCTAATGGAAGGTTTTAGCCTTTCTAGTTGAAAAGAAGAAAATCCCCAGCCCAATGCAACTTCTTCAAGGATGCATGTCTTGCCTAATTCACGGAAGAGATCTTCACTGGTAGAACTACTAATATCTGGCATGCTCTTGTCTTTGAATTGATACAAGTTCCTACAGCATGTTGCTTTCAAACACCTCATACGTGGGTTCATTTTAATAATATGAGTCAGAGCTTGTGAGGAAACCTGTATAATCACAAACAGTTAGTGGCTTGAAATTTTTTGTTTTAACATCACAAAGATCAATAATGTTAGACAATTGATCAGCAACTGTGTTATCGTGCATGGATGGTGGATAATCAGGTCTGTTGTATGGACGTTCCACAATGTAAAGAAATAAATATGAATGCGCAGTTCTTAAAGGCAAAAAGCAAGGTCAATAAAGGGCTATGAAGAAACAAACTGTAGGTTGAGCAGTTCAAAAAAAAAAGGCATAGGAATGTATAAAAGAAACATACCATGGTTTCAGAAACATCAAGGCTCTCCAAAGAAGAACCCATAAACTCATAAAGAGCATCATCAATGAGACAAGTGTCCTTTAAACTGAGATTCTTCAACATGTATGTGTGGCTCATAAGCTGTGACATTGAAGTTTGGTCAACACCTGAGCTAGACAAATGGAAGAATAGATATATGAGTCCACTCGGGCAGCTGAAGACCCATGCCTGACCAAAGTTAACCAGAATTAAAACAAACAAGTCCTTTTAAATAGGTAGGTTAATAATGGAGTCAACCATCATCTAAAATTTTTCTTATAAAAAGATGAAGCGGGCTACATCAAAGGCTTGATGAAAATTATGCCCAGATGTGTTCCTGGGATCCACCTTCAAATTGGTTCATAACTCTTGACTAGAAATTATGTAGAAAACAGGATTTGGTTCATAAATCCTGAAATGCCAATTGGCACATAGGAAAACCTAGCTTATTTGGTCATGCAGCTAAAACCTGAACAACCACGGACTACTAACTATAGGATTAAATAATAAATTCTACCTTAAATGACACTGCTTATCCTGTTAGGAACTCTGAAGACCATGTTGTGTCAGAATGTAGAACAATTTGTAACAGAATTTGCAGCGATCTCAAGTCGAGGTACACTTACCTTTACAGCTATCTAGATGCAGTTGTTGGAGCCCAAACGCCATCATGTCTGAATGCTTGTGACAGTGATAAACACCAAGAGAGCCATCTGAAGAAGTATTACTTGAACAAAGTGTGAGAATCGATATTCTGCCAAATGATGTGTATGACAAAACCAACGAATGAACCTTGCGGCATTTGCATATAAGGTTGGATATGCCCATGTCAGTCACCATAGTGCATCCTTTAATGTTGAGATAATCTAAGGAATCAGAGAGAATTGAAATACACAGCAGGTCGGAATCTGAGAATAGGCAAACAAAAAATAAGTTTCTAAAAAGTTATATGACAGGAGAAGAAAGAAAAAAGGAAATCAAAAGAAGGTTAGATAACAAATACATGCCAAACTAAGAAAATTGAACAAGGAAATGATGATCCACAGAAGAAAATAAAACATTTTCTTTTTGGAGATGGATGTGAAGCAGTTAGCAGAGATGGTCTGAAGAAATGGAGATAAGACCACTGCTGGAATAGTATCTCACCAGTGATATCATTTCTACCTTCCAATGTCAGCTTCGAGATGTTTGCCACAACTGGCTTCCCCAGTGAGTACTTTCCAATATTTGATAGAGGTATTACCTTTTCTGAATTTTTACGTGGTTTGCCATCGAAAAATTGAGATCCTTCAACAGTAGCTGATAAAACTGATATTGTGGGTGTGACAGGACTAACATCAACAGTCAAATCGACTTCATTCATAAGAAGACATTTCCTAATCAAATAAAAGAGATCTTCCATTGTGAAACGCAGACAATGAGATGCCTTCAAAATTTTTAACGAGGGGAAAGCCATGTGTAACCATGCAATGGCAGCACCAAAATTCATCTTGAGACACATGGAAATATTCACCTCATTTACATGTCCAAAACAAAGAATGTTAGGTGACTTCTCCAAGATTTTGTAATAATCTCCTCTATGACCGTCAAGCTCAACCAATGCACGAATAATTCTTGCCTTCTGCATAACATCCAAACCATGAGGTAGTACCGCCAGAAACAGAAAGGGCGCTGTCAGATGGGTGCAACCAGAAAGTACTATCTTCTGAAAATAAAGGGAATACATTAAGGAGTTAAATGCACAATTAAATGTATAAAACCAACCAATACTACTGACATGGCTAATAACAACTACTACATATTGGTATTGGCTAATAACAGCCAAAATATGAAGACATCTGAGGTCTTGAAATACCAAAAAGTTATGGGTTAATTGTGAATAGATCCCCTGTACTATCGCCAAATTTCGGATAGACCCCCCTAGTTCTATTTGTGTGGATAGACCCCACTTGTACTAGTTGCCCAAGTGCAAATAGCCCCCAAAGTAAATTTTTTCGACTCTTTAAAAGAGTCAAAAGAAAAAAGGCAATTGGGGGTCTATCCTCACCACAAGACCACAGGGAGTACATCCTCACCACAAGACTCTTTAAAAAAGTCAAAAAAGTTAGCAATTGGGGGTCTATCCTCACCACAAGACCACAGGGAGTATATCTGCCTCCTCGAAACTTTTTTGACTCTTTTAAGAGTAAAAAAAAATCACTCATGGATCTATCCAGACAAATAGAACTACAAGGGGTCTATCCGCAATTGGTAGATAGCACAGGGGTCTACCTGCAATTAACCCGACAACGACTTAATAGTGTTATATTGTGAAGGGAAGAAATAATAAAATAATGAAATAATAAAAATCAGTGTAAAAAACTTGTGAATCACCAAAACTGCCAACATCTTGATTACTACATCCAATTTGCTAGCCTGAAACCACTAATGTGCAAGACTTCAAAATCAATACCAATAATCATCATGTAGTACCGATACCACGGTTTCAAATATTGCATTTCTATTTCCCTTCTGATAACAGCAAAACCATTTCCACATTAATTGCCATAATACAAGGTTCATTAGTTTATAATCTTTCTTGAAACTGAAACATAGAGAGAAGAAACAATAAAGAGCAGAAAATGTTGACTGCATCTCCCAAATTAATGTCGAATAGAACAACAAGTTCACCTCGGAATATTGGGTCAGTCGAATTCTGTATTTTTCAGTGTCGCCACGGGTTACTGTGTGCATCAAGCTGTAGGAAGAGTCCTTTAATAGATTAAGTATAGAGCAAATAACCTCATCCGCAAACTGCAAGAGGCGCCTCCTTAACCCTGCAAATACATACTTTTAATTTGACAAACTGCAGGTCGAAAAGTGAGGACATGAAACACTGCAGAATATCAATTCCAAGTCAATCAACATACCTGCAGCATATTCCAAAGGCAAAAGAGAAACTTTTACCTGGAGAAAACCATAACAGATGATTCACCAAAAAAAGAAATTTATGATAGAAACACAGCATAAAGTTACCACATCTCCAAACAAAGAAATTTATGATAGAAACACAGCATAAAGTTACCACATCTCCAAACAAAGAAATTTATGATAGAAACACAGCATAAAGTTGCCACATCTCCTAGTGGCACTTCAAGATCCAACTTAGTTTATAAACCAATCATTATCAAGTCATTTTGATTCAGGAAAAACACCGCATAAAGTTACCACATCTCCTAGTGGCACTTCGAGATGCAACTTAGTTTATAAACCAATCATTATCAACTATCAAGTCAATCTGACTCGGGGAAAAAACACACAGAGCAACTGAAAACTGCAAGAAAAGGATGATCCTCTAATGCTTGGACCAGTAATAAAAGGAGGACTGTATAAATCATACAAATATCATTATATATGATAGAGAAAGATATTTTACTAAACAACAATAAAGAAATTTTGTGGTTGACCTTCTTAAGAATATCGAATTTGTCACTGCTGGAGTTGCTAGGTAAGCCATCCAAAGATTTATTGTTATTAGCAAGCCAAGCTTCAAGCGCCTCACAGAGTTGTTTCTCACTGGCCATTATTTCAAACCACATCAGGATCTTGTAATAAAAAAATCATCAGACTGTAAGAGTAAAGAACCAACCATTCCACAGTTAACCAAGGGTGCTCTAAGCAGGAAAGCAATAAATCATACGGAATGTCACCAAAAGAACTACATGATGACGCCCATGCCTGCACAAGATATATTCGATATAAAATATTCCTCAATGAAGTTACAAATAATAACTAGATGCTAACTTGATTCTCACATACTATGCTGGAACAGAAAATCTCCATGTAGAACAGGATACATGCATACCAGAACATACTAACAATAATACATCAGGTAATCATGTAAATCACACAGTAAAGTTAAAATCATAAAAATCAAAATGCAAACAAAATGAAAGATTAATAGGATCTTATTTCATTTTAGAAAGGTAGCTAAATCCACTGCCAACGATCATGTCCATCGTAAATTCTCAGATTCTAACAACCCTTGCACCTTGTTTGGATAATAAGTATTGATAATTGGTTTTCTTCCAGAAAGTTTATTAACTACTTGAGCATGAAAACGACAGAGCAAAGAAAGTAAATTGAAAAAAATAATCCGGTAATTGTTTCCTTCAGGGGAGTCAAGTTTAGCAAGAGGATAATGTTTCTGTACCTACAAAGTGTTGGGATAGATAGCTTTCACATAGTTCTTGAACAAACTTGATTCCTGAAAACACATTTAGCACAAAATCATCATGATAGCAATAACAATGAAGTCATAGATTAGAGATTCAGAATAGCATCTTCAGGTGGTCTATAATACACTGTAAGATGAAGTGAAAGAGCCCCACTCACCATGTTCCCTGCCAAACTTCCAAATCTCAAGTACCATTTCCAGAGGCATCTGTTGAATATGAAGATCTTTTACTGAAGTAATATGACGGAACCAAGTCTCACACTCCAAATAGAGATTATCCACTCCAAAGTACAATGCAGCCTGAGAATACTTCTAGTATTTTAAATTATTGACAAATAGACAGGAAATGTTGCTCGCAGATAGACAGGAAAGTAGTAATGAGCATAATTTCTGATTTTACCAAAGCAAGCCAATCAGTAGAATGGGAAGGGGGAGAAAAAGGAAGATGACATGCATACAGATACTACACCTTCTCTCGCTTTCTCATGTTACATGATCTTCTATGATGGCATTAAACTCCATAGCTCGCCAATATATTTTTTTCTTTTGCAATAATGTAGATTACATTATACTCAGCAGTAAGTAAGAAAATATAAGCACCACAGTGATATTATTTTTCCATTCGAAAACAAAGTTACTTGAAAGATGGCATATTATTGGATCTTTTGATTAAAGTGGGAAGTAATGGAGCGCTGAGTAACAATATTTTAATGTCAATTTATATGAGCTAAAGCACTACCTTTAATACCTTGAAGTCATCAACTTTAAAAAAACTTTATCTAAGACATATCATCCACATATTGAAACATCTAGCCAATTAAATGTGACAGCAGCCTGAATAATTTTTTAGTGGCAACGTGAACATCTTCATAAAACCTTGTTTCCAACATTTCGAAAGTGAGGGCTTCTTTGCAGGTGAGTAGGTGGCTGCTTGGTTGGTGTGTGGGTGTGTGGTGGGTGGGTGAAGCTACCGTTTTTGTCTGTGGGACTAAAAGGGGCAACATGTGATAATCTGAGATGTAAGTTTACATTTATGAACTTCTTTCTAAAAGACACCTTCCAGCTCGTAAAGCCCTAAAGATATGTCATCTAGCATGTGTGGTTCTTGATAGCTTATAAATTATCAGCCTGCTTGATTGCTTATCACAACATAAAACACAAAAATGATTCTATCTTATGTATCAAAGAAATGTGCAACCCTGCATTATTACATTAATTGAGCTATGAAATAGCTTCATATGTTTTATCATAAACTGCTTGATTATATGGAAATGTGACATAGGAATTGAGAGAACAAAAAATGCAATTAACGTCATAAACCTACATATGCAAATCGCTTTAAAGTAACCATTAGCTAAAGTTTCAGGTTCCGTTACCTCCAGAAGGAGAAGAAAGTTATCTGGCATCACATTTAATGAATGACCATGGATATACCGAAGCACGCTGAGAACTCCTTCAGTGTTCCATTGAACTGAGACTTGATGAAGACTTGATTCACTGTGTGAAAAATGAAGATGAAAGTGAGTATGGATAATGGAAGAATAGCCACCTTTCACCAACTAACCGCCATTCATTCCAAGCCTAATCAGAACTTTAATCTATCAATTCCAGGACCTTTAGAATTTAAATATTGGGAAAAAAATATCATCTTTGAGCATCACGTCTGCTTCAAATAAATATTGCATTAGGAGCAGGATAACCAGTATTGTTAGACTTTACACGCTGAAATAAAGATTTTCAGAGAATATTCAAATGGAAACCACAGAAGCACTGGATGGATATTTACAACTGTACAAGAAATTTCAAGAGGAGAAAATTTATTTGTATGAGACCTAAATGAGCAATCAGTGAAGGCAGTGTAGAAAATGCGGGCAAAATCAGGAAAATTGAAGCTGAGAAGCAGCTACAGGGATCCTCGGGTCGGTCGACCGACGCAATCACCAGAAATAAGAAACAGTCATGCTTCTGGTCAGTCGACCAACCATGCTCATGCGGTCGACCAACCATGCTCATGCGGTCGACTGACAACGTGCAAAGTTCAGGGTTGAAAACCCTGCTTCTGGCCGGTTGACTGATAGCATGAGTTCGGTCGACCGAAAACGGATACGGGCTAAATTAGGTTTCCTGGCCTGTTTTGGATTAGGTTTTGATATAGATTGAAACACACGTTTTTAGGGTTTCTCAATGAGAGAATGAGCATTGTTTTGAGCACTTTGAAAGGGAGATATTGTGAGGGAGTTAAGAGCTTTGGTTAGGGTTATATTGGAGTGATTTTATGAGTTATAACATGTTGTATTTCTCCTCCATATAGTGAAATCTCCCTATCCTCTCCCCGTGGACGTAGGCAATTGCTGAACCACGTAAATTCATGTATTTGGTTTGATTTGTGTCATATTTTGGTGAATTGCACTCCTAATTTGGTTTGGTTCTCTTCTCTCATCGCTCACCGACTCGTATGGTTGTCGAGCACGCTTCCGCACGACGTGTAACAATTGGTATCAGAGCTCTAAGGTTTCAGATTTAGGGTTTTGTATTGGGTGGGGGAAGATTCGTTGTTTGAAGTTTGGCTCTTGGAGCTCTAGGCTTCGGTGGAGATGGCGTTGCGGAGTTGCTGTTGGGATCTCGCTTTCTTGTGTGGCTAGGAGATCGTGTTGGAACCTTATCTAGGGTTTAGTCAGGTAATTTCTCCATTCTATCAAGTTCGGATCTTTCTTTACAATTTGGAGTTTGTAAGCATGGGAGAAGAAGTTGGTGAAAACGGCAAGACAGTGATGAGTACAGTTCAGGTTGGACTTCAAAATACTAAAATTAGTGTAGTGAAGTATGACGGTAAGATCAATTTTGGTTTGTGGATGAGCGACGTACATGACGCTCTCAATGCTCAAATTTTGAAAGAGACCATCATGATCCATGAGAGGCCACCGAAATACGATGAGGCGACATGGGACAAGATGAATAGGAACGTTTGTGGGGGTGATCAGGTCTTGTTTGGAATAAGAGCTGAAACACGATGTGATTGGTGTGACGTCTGCGATGAAGATATGGGAGATTCTTAACAACAAGTACCTTACGAAGAGTGTTAAGAATCGGCTGTACTTACTGCAGAGATTATTCAGATTCCAGATATCCAAGGGCACCTCGCTTGCGGCTCATGTGAACAACTATACAAAGTTATTATCGGACTTGACAAACGTGGATGAGAAGATAACAGACGAGTACAAGGTAATTATTTTGTTAGGCTCCTTACCCCATGAGAAGTATGATACATTCGTGCCCACTTTGTTGAATGGGAAATCTTTCATTACCTACAGTGAAGTGACTTAACGCATTGACGAATCATGATTTGAGGAGGAAGGGCAAATAAACTTCCCGAGCTAGCACTTCAAGAGAGATCTTGTCGACGAGAGGAAAAAGTCCATATCCAAGAGGTGACAATAGAGGCAGGTCAAAGTCGAGAGGCCACCATCAATTAGCGAAGAACCAGTGTGTTCTGCAAAGAATAAGAACATTGGAAGAGACATTGCCCGCAGCTCAAAGAGAATAAGAATAGCAAAGAAGAAGGGCCCGAAGACCAATGAGCTGAACGTCGCTAGATGCGATGATTTAATAATTCGTGTTTTTCTCTATTGATTACTTCAGAGGTGAACTATGTGGATGCATCTGATTAGATGCTAGATTCTGGTGCTACTTATCATGTGACTCGAGATTGGTTTGTATCGTTCGAGAGACTCGATGGGGACGTGGTTGTCATGGGAAATGATCAATCCTGTGATATTTGTGGGATAGGTACCGTCAGGATACGGATGCACGATGGAGTTATTCGTGAATTGAATGAAATGAGATTCGTTCCTCAGTTGAAGAAGAATCTTATTTCTATTGGAACTTTGGAGGCGAAGAGATTCAAGGTGACCTTTGAGAACGCTGTAACGAATGTTCCTAAGGAATCTTTAATGGTGATGAAGGGAGTCCGTAGTAGAAATTTATATTATCTGAAAGAAAGCACCATGATTGGCCAAGTAGCTTTAGCTATTTCAGAGGCGAACGCGAGCAGACTTTGACACTATAGGTTGGGACATAAAAATAAAATTCACTGCAAGCTTTGTGCAAGCAGGGGCTATTAAAAGGAGCCAAGAATAAAAATATAAAATTCTGTGAGCATTGCGTTCTTGGCAAGAAGGCAAAAGTGAAGTTCAGGACAGTCGTACATAGGACGACGAGCATCTTGGACTATGTGCACACAAATGTTTGGGGTCCCACCAAGACGATATTACTTGATGGTCGATATTGGTTCGTCACTTTTGTAGATGACTATTCTAGGCATTGTTAGGTATACACCATGAAGCATAAAAATAAAATCCTAGAGTTATTTGTGGAGTGGAAGAGAAGGCTAGAGCTGTAGACAGGGAGAAAGATCAAGACGTTGTGATCCAACAACGACGACGAGTATACTTCAGACCCCTTTCAGCAGCTATGTCGAGACGAGGATATAGAGAAACACTTTACAGTTAGTCATACGTCGTAGTAGAATAGAGTGACAGAGAGATTGAATCGATCTTTACTGGAGAAGGTCTGATGTTTATTATCGCAGAGTGGTTTGAAGAAATTTTTAGGACTGAGACACTTTCATATACAAGTCACCTCATTAATAGGCTGTCTTCATCTGCGATTGAGAGGTATGGAGATATGATCGGGAGAGCCAACACGCGATTATGATCAACTCAAGGTATTTGGATGTCCTGTATTTTATCATATCAGAATTGATAAATTAGAACCTCAAGCTAGGAATGTCATATTTATGAGATTCAAACGAGGTGTCAAATGATACAAGCTTTGGGATCTAGTTGATAAGAAGATTGTGCTGAGTAGAGACGTCACATTCAATGAGGCTTCGATCTTTAAGCTTCTCAGCTCTCATCAGGTGGAGAACACCCCGACAGAGGAGATATCGCAGGTGGTGGAAATTGATGCAGCTCCACATTGTCCAGATGTGACCATATCCATTAAAATGCTGACTGAGATGATGCTAGGCGAGCATGGCGATGATTTGGAGGATACAGGTACAGTTAAGCAGGATTAGTTACCGAGGGTTTAGGTTCAAGATTCTATTGCGATTCGAAGGCAAAGGAGAGACATACAGATGCCAACGAGGTATACAGACACAGTCGTTGTGTATGCACTTCCGGTAAAGAGTATCGATGACATGATTCCTACTACATTCAGAGAGGCCGAGCAGAATTCGAAGGCTGATTTGTGACAGATGGCTATGCATGAGGAGATGGAGTCTCTTCATAGGAACGACACATGGGAGCTTGTCGAGCTTCTAAAGGGACAGAAAGCTATTGGTTGCAAGTGGGTGTATACGAAGGAGGACATTGAAGGCACTCTTGTGAGGTTCAAGGCTAGGTTGGTTTCGAAGGGATATACACAGGAGGAAAGTATTGACTATAATGAGGTCTTCTTTTCGATGGTGAAGCATTCTTCGATTCGGATTTTGCTAGCTTTGGTGACACACTAAGTTGCATGGAAATGGATGCAGGTACTAGTACGGGTGCGGGTGCGGGTACCGGACACAGTAAAACTATAAAATGTAGGGTACGGGGACACGATTACATATATATATTTAATTATACTGTACATAAGATATTTTTTTCCCCTTCATGTGTCATTAGAATTAAAATTCCAATCATATTTTTGAGTTTCTTTTATTATATTGATTATCGTGAATTGTAAACTACTCATTTTTTTACTAGACATCTAAACGACCCATTAACTATATAGTTTTAAACTTGGGTATGGACTGAAACGAATGCGACCCGTATCTTATTAGTTTTAAAAGGCGGATGTGAAGTGTAAGCTCTACGTCTAGGAAGTCTTTAACAAGTGTTTTAAATTAACACATATCGTATAATTGAGTACATGTTGTAATAAATACATGCATATATTCAAGAAGTGTCCATAAAGTTTGGGTACGGGAAAGTGTCGAGTACGTGTCCAGTACGGATACGGCTTCATTATATTATTATAAAAGTACCCGGGTAACATAGGTGGCACAGTATGGTTTGAAATTAGATCAATTGGATGTAAAAATAACATTTCTTCATGATGATATTGATGAGGAAATCTATATGACTCAGTTATTGGGGTTCCTAGCTGTAGGGAAGGAGAAATTGATTTATAGATTAAAAAATCGTTATACAGACTGAAGCAATCTCCGCGACAGTGGTATAGACGATTCGATTGATTTATGCTCGGTCATTCGTACATTAGAAGACAGTTTGATCCTTACGTGTATTATCGAAACTTCGCAAGTTGCATGAAGGTGCGTACATTTACTTATTGCTTTATATCGATGGCATGTTAGTTGCTTCTATTTCCAGATCCGCTATAAATAGATTGAAGATTCAGTTTTTGAGCGAGTTCGAGATGAAGGATTTGGGTGAAGCGAAACGTATTTTAGGAATGGAGATCGGCAGAAACAAAGATAGTGACAGAAATTATTTGACACGGGTGGCTTATTTGAAGAAGATTCTACAGTGGTTCAATGTGAGCATGAAGACGAAGCCAGTAAGTGTATCATCGGGAGCCCATTTAAAGCTTTTAGCTGACCTTTTACCAAAGAAAATTAAAGATAGAGAGTTGATATCGAAGACTCCATATGCGAGAGCAGTGGAAAGTTTGATGTACGACATTGTTTGTACGATGTCGGATTTGTCACAGGCAGTGAGCATGATTTCGAGATATATACGTGACCCGGGTCCGGGTCATTAGGATACCGTGAGATGAATTTTGAGTTACATTCGAGGTACTCTTACCGTTGGTTTGGTTTTTGAGCTGAACACTAGCGTTGAGCAACTATGTATTAGATACGTAGATTCGTACTACGCTGGAGATTTAGATAAACGTCGATCGACGATAGGGTATGTGTTCACTTTGACTCGAACACTGGTGTGTTGGAGATTCACCTTACAGTCTATTGTGGCTTTGTCGACGACGGAGACAGAGTATATGACGATTACGGACTATGAAACACGGGCACAAACACGACGACGCGGACACGACACGAACATGGCAAAACCCAAAAAAATAGGACATGTCGACACGGCTAGATTTTTTAATATTATTATTATATATAGATAAATTTATAAAACTCAAAAAACTAAAATGCAGTGTTTTCAATAATATAGTATATAGATTTAGTGAATTAAAGTATTAAACTTGTACGTTAATTTTCATTCAATCATGCAAATTATTCAAACTTTCATACTAATATATTGCATCACTAACAACTATATTGCTAAATTTTATTTTCCTCTTTACAGGTTACAAATGGCGAATCAAGTTTTAATTAATAGCACTGAACCTAACTCAAATAGCAATCAAGAATTAATACTCATAGTCTCGCACAGAAAATCAAATATTATCACTAGTTCATAATATCATAACTCTACATATTGATATTAAGCTAAAGAAAAAACAGTTAATAATCAAGAGTGATAATAATAATAAAAAATTAATTAAGAACTAAGAGCTAGGAAGAGTAGGTTAGTTAACATTAAATCTCTCTTTTTAAGTTAGGAAGAGCAAGTCTATAACTAATTACTCAAGTTCCATTCTCTCTTAACAATTAACAGTCAAGACTCAAGATAAATCTCAGCAATCTCTCGGTTAACAATTAACAATCAAGAAGTTAATAAGGACAAACAAATAATAACTCATTCTTAACAGTTTACACTTAACAATCAACAACTAAGAACACGGATTTTAAGTTTAGTTATAATTGGACAGGGAATATCAGCAAAACAAGTGTTAAAAAAACATCGCTGAAGAGAGAAGGGTCAAAAAAAATAAAAAAGAAGGATCAGAAAAAGAAGAAACAAAAAGAAAAGAAAAGAAGTATAATTGTTTGTTGTTTGCTGAAGAACATCACTGTTTGCTTGCTGAAGAGATAAGGATCAGAAAAGATAAAAAGAAACGAAAAGAAAAAAAGAAAACAACATCGTTGTTTGCTGAAGAGATAAGGATCAGAAAAAAATAAAAGCTGAAGAGAAAGACGAAACCAATAGAAAATAAGAAAAGAAGGATCAAGAGAAAAAAAAAGGAAAACAAAATAAGAAGGCCCCTGCTCGTTTAAGAGAAAAAAAAGGAAAATAAAATAAAACAAAGAGAAAGGAGAAGAAGAACGCACCTGCTCGCCGTCGCCGCTCGCCGTCGATTGTCGCTCGCCGTCGCCCGTCACCACTCGCCTTTGCTGCTTGCTACTGCCGAGTGGAGAACGCAAGGAGATCGGGAAAAACAGTGGGAGAAGCAGCGAAAAACCCTAACATCTCTTATCGGGTTTAAGTGGGAAGCGGGTATACCCAATAACCCCCTGAACAATATTGTGATTCTACCCTTTTCCTCAGGCACGCGCATGGTCGAAGGCTGCATGCGATGCAGGGCGCTCCCCAACCGTGTCGGGAACGAGGTCAGCCGTGTCGGGAACGAGGTCAGTCGTGTCGGTAACAAGTCGACACGCGTGTCGGGGTGTTGACACGTGTCGGCGACGTTGACCACGTGTCCGACGCGTGTCCGCGTCCCACACGCGTCAGACACGGACTCAGGGCTTGTTTCCGCATGTTTGTGCTTCATAGATTACGGAGGCTGTTAAAGAGGCAATTTAGCTTCGAGGACTTTTGAAGGATCTTGGTGTTTCGCAACGATCCGTCATCATTTATTGTGATAGCATGAGTGCTATTTATTTGGCGAAGAATCAGGTCTTTCACGAGGACGAAGCATATCAACATTCGTTATCACTTTGTTCGAGATGTTTTTGAACATGAGGATGTGGAGCTCTTGAAGGTCCACACAAAAAATAATCCAACGGATATACTCACAAATGTGATTCCGAGCAACAAATTCGATCATTGTAAAAACTTATTGTAAATTCGTGATTGTTGAGGCCGTTCGCGGACATTTAGATGAACTAGGACGGCTTGATCCCTTAGGAGTGGGGGTACGTAGGTAACCACATTGGTGCAGCCGAATTTGATGAGACGATGCATTGGTGCTTATGTTTGATGTCGGCTCAGTTTTGGGAAATTTTCGTCGAGATAGAGAATTATAAAAAATACAAGCAAAATCAAGAAAATTAAAGCTGAAAAGTAGCTATAGGGATCCTCGGGTCGGTCGACCGAAGGAGCAAGGCCGGTCGACTGACGCAATCGCCAAAAATAAGGAAAAAGTCATGCTTCTGGTCGGTCGACCGACCATGCTCATGCGGTCGACCGATAACGTGCAAAGTATAGGGTTGAAAACCCTGCTTCTGGTCGGTTGACCGATGACATGAATTCGGTCGATCGAAAACGGATACGGGCTGAATTAGGTTTCCTGGCTTGTTTTGGATTGGGTTTTGATATAGATAGAAATATACGTTTTTAGGGTTTCTCAAGGAGAGAATTAGTATTGTTTTGAGAACTTTGAGAGGAAGATATTGTGAGAGAGTTGAGAGCTTTGGTTAGGGTTATATTTGAGTGATTTTGTGAGTTGTAACCCGTTATATTTCTCCTCTATATAATGATATCTCCCCATCCTCTCCCCGTGAATGTAAGCAATTGTCAAACCACGTAAATCTCTGTGTTTGGTTTGATTTGAGTCGTATTTTGGTGAATTGCACTCGTATTTGGTTTTGGTTTTCTTCTCTCATCGCTCACCGACTCGTTTGGTTTTCGAGCACGCTTCCGCACGGTGCGCAACTGGCAGTAGTTACACGTGAGATTACATGGTAATATATTTGAAGAGAAGAATGAAACAAGAGATGTGAATTTTTGGATTGCAAAACACGATTTCATGATCGTAATACGTCTTTTTGTTAAACTAAAGGTGAGCACTTCACGTGATGTAATAACGGATTAAACAGTGCCCAACTAGATTTTGATCTTAGGGGGTGTTTGGTTAAATGAAGGTGACTCGAATGTGTGAAAGTCACTTATTTTTGCAAGTGTGAAAGTGGATCCATGTCAACATGAAAGTGAAATGCAATGTTTGTTTGTAAAAATGAATTAATCTTGGAAGTAGGAAAATAAAGATGATATGGCAATTATTTACTTATTTGTTATTTAAATTCATATTACACTCTAAACTCTAATAATTATTCTGGTAACAACTAAAGAACGAATTGAAAGCCTTAGGTATATATATCATCAATTACTTGTACTAATTTTTATAGATTCTTTGTATTCTGTATTTTTTTACTTATGTACTTTATATTTTTTTTAATAACGTAATGGCTTATTAAATGCCTAGTCATGTTACAACTGTACAATAATCACGCTAAAATGTGTAGTCATGTTATAAATTGTCTAATTCGTACTATATACATGACATAACAATGTACACAGCTATTAAATGCTATAAAAGAAATAATATAATTAGTAGCTAAGAATTTTTTGGGGGGAAGCGGTTGTTTCCACCGAATAACATAGGAAAATAAGGTAAGATAAACAATAAATATACTAATTAATTAGGAGTGGTCCCCACTTTTTCCTCATTTTCACTTGACTTTAGTACTTTTTTAGGGGAACTTAAACATGCATTAGAGCTGATGTGAACATATTTTAATATTTCACTTTCAAAATTACTTTCAATAAAACAAACACCAAAAGTCTTAAAATCATTTCACTTTCACACTTTTACAATTCACTTTCATAAAAACAAACATCCCCTTAGTGGGCGATATATAGGTCAACATGCAGAGATAATAAAAGAATACATCACATAAATGAAAAGTTTTCATATTTTACCAAGCTAACTCAATTATATGGATAAGAACTTCAAATTCTATATGATTTATCCCTTTCTCCAATGATCTTGGGAGTAGAAAAAAATACTGAGCAAGTTAGACTGACGTTTATAATTTTGAGCGCAAGAAACAACGCGAAGATCGTCAAATAAAGCATAATCAGTTCAATTTATGAGTTACCTTTTTTAAGATCCAAAATAAATTTAAAAAAAAAATCCACAGAGTTGGGAGAGTCACCTGAAGCTCCCACTGAGCAGTCCGCGAAAATAGCAAGACTCTTCAACTAGCCTAAACGGCAATGGATTCAGTAACTAGAATCACTCTCAAGAAAATTAAACCAGCTAAAAATAATAAGAAAATGTTGGAAATTGAAGCACCTGCTTCGATTGGCATGCACTTTAACGATTCTGGAACAAAGAATCAAATCTAGGTTCCAGCTGTGGATATCTGAGGTTGAGATCGAGATCTCGTCCTGTGACGATTGGTCATCAACCGCACAAGGATCTGTGAGCTCGAGAACGACGACGTCATCGTCAGAAGGAGAAGAGGGAGCCATTGATGATCGAATGAATCAGCCCAAAACCCTAGTCCAGATGAGATAGAGATGAGCCGCAGAGCAAAGTGCTGGATCTGATGTGAAGCCAGCTGACGTGTTCTCATTCAGTTTTACCCGATTCTGCTACTTTCTCGAAGCAGAGCGGGGGACCACTGTAATTTCTGTTCCTACAGTTGTTGATAGGGCCCTTCTAATTTATTTTGCATTTAGCCCAGTCCGTTGTGGTAGCTATTCAATGTAACTTGGGCTCACTATGCTCACATCGTTATGGGCTCTGATTTACATATTTAATAGCCCCCCGGGCCTCCACTCCAAAGCTTCCTCATTTGTGGAGCCCTTGAGGGGTAGTGCTCATTTGTGTCTGAGCTTTATGCGAAGCCTTGAAAGGTTCTTATAGAGTCATTAGATAACATAAAGTCAGTATAAGATATAAGTTCAATAATATAAATCCAGGAATTCAGGTGGGATTGAATTGGATCATATTAGTTTTTTATCCTTCCATTAATAGGACATATTGCCTTCCAATTTAATTTCGGCAAATTATGCAGAATAATATTATGCAATTTAAGTCTTAAGCATTTTCTTACGTAGGCTTAGGGGGTGTTTGGTTGCATTGTTTTTGAGAAATGTTTTCTCAAAAGTACTGACGCATGGCATTTATGTAATTAAGAGTTTTCTATACATTTCTATAAACTGTGTTTGGCTCCAAAAAATTTTACAGAAATGTTTTCTGTAAAGTACAGAAAAGTACCAAATTTTATGGAAATTGATTTCCTTCTAAGGGCTGTTTGGTTGGTTTCCTAAAAACCAAAATATAGAAATGAAAACTAAGAAATATCAAAAAGTACAATTTCACACATTTCCATCCCTAAAACTCACCCACAACATCTAATAAAATATTATTTTTATCCAACAACTCATCCACCACATCTAATAAAATATTATTTTCACCCAACAACTCATCCATCACATCCACCACATCTAATAAAATATTATTTTCATCAACAACATCACTCAACTCATCTCATCTCATATTTAAAAATTACCCACATCATCCAATAAGATTGTGACAACTCATCACATCTAATTAACATTTCATTTCTTTGTTTTCATCCCAAAAAGTTGTGAAAACGCATTTCTTAATCTTGGATCACATCACCCAATAATACAATGACAGCTCATCTCATCTCATTTCATTTCTTATTTTTAAGAATGAACCAAACAAACTTTTTTAAGAAATTGGTTTCTTATAATTCATTTCTTTATTTTTTTGGCCAACCAAACAACATCAAAACAAGTTTTCTTAAAAAATCACTCACATCATCCTATAATAAGGTGACAACTCATCTCCATTTTTTTGATTTCTTCTTTTTTTTAGCAAACCAAACACTCCCAAAATAATTCTTTGATTTTATAGTTTTCCATTTCTTTGTTTTCCAATTTTTTTAGGGCAAACAAACAGCCCCTAAAATGAGAGGAAATCTCTTGGAAATCTGACGCATTCATTATTTAAATAATAAAACTCATTAACTCTTTCCTACAAAGTTCTCACTTTTCTATAAAGTTGGTGGTGTTTGGTTACATTTCTATAAATTATAGGAAATGTTGCTATTTTCCCAAAAGTTATTTCTCATTTTCTTGTTTTGAACCAAACAAGCACAATAAAAAAAATAAGAAAATTTGTACTTTTTAACTTCTCAAAACTTTTCCTATAATTTTTTTAAGAAATACAAGGAAATCAAATTTGGGATGGAAAACATTTCCTATAATTTATAGAAATGTAACCAAACACCCCCTTAGAACCAAGGAGAGGAGCGGGCAGCAGGATTAAATAAGGGATTAGATTGCATTCACACGATAGTCAAAATGCAGGGCACGAGGGAATGAATTTCATCATCGACCGTAAAATTAGAAGGTGAAGCAATATGAAAGGTACGGTTAGTATTATACGGAATTGAGACATCATCAAATATCCGACAAAAGGGAGGATCTCCATGAAAACAATAGTACGTGATTAATTGTATCTTTGTCGTAGCTCAAGCCTCATGACTAATTAATTAATGTTTAAGCAAAAACCATAAAAGCAGCAAACGCCTCCACTTGGAAGCCCTAGATTCTGGTTAATAAAGTAATAAATCCAGGGATTAGGCACCCTAATTGACTAATCCAAAAAAGAACTGATTGATCTATAAAAAAAATAAAAAAAAACATTAGATAAACGAAAATAATAAGAAGAGTAAGGCACACGTATAGGAATGAAACTTTATTCCTAGGATCATATATATATATATACCACTTTTAATTATGAGGTAATTAAATTAGTTGATTTATATTCCTTTGTTGCTAGGTCTTCATGCCATGTCACAATCATGATTCGCTACCGTTAAACCAAAAGGTTACATGCAGTTCGACATTTGACCATCTCAATTCACAACGCTGCTCAAAAGTCACAACCCAAATGGAGAATACTCAAGAGTATCAATCAGAAGACTATTTCTATTGTGAATTATTAATTTGCAAATCCAAATCGCAAGACTTTAGCTAGGTAGGTGAATTGAAATATCTCTGATAGAAGTTATCGATCGTCGTCGTGAAAGCAGTCCTAGATATCTATGGCACGCAAATAACTCAAAGAACACTTAAAATTTATGATTATATACACCAAAAAAACATATAGAAGGATCCGAAGCTGAGACTAACTGGACAAATATGGAATTCGATTTAATTTTAATCTTTCAGCAACAGTTAGTTGTCCAGGATGGCGACATTTATACGGCAATATCCAACCAAACAAAGTAAACTAACCATCAGTGTCCGAGCTGTCATTGTTGGGAATTTAACGCCGAAATCCCTAATGCAACGAAAACGCAGAATAGAGAACAGTACACCAAGTTTAACGAGGTTCGGCAACTGCCTACGTCCTCGGGAGCCACACAGTTAATTTCTTATTTAATCTAACAAGAAATTACAATCAAGAGCAAATCCCTAAACTGGGATTCCTCAAACAAACACTGTAGCAACAGTGTTAATCCCCACAAATAAAACCCCTCTTCTTCCTCTCTCTCTCTTTACTTAAATCTCCCTCAACCACTGTTGAGTGCTGAGATTAATCAAGAATCGCTGCTGCGATTACAAAGAGGGAACGCTGCTGCGTTAGGGCTTTTTCGCCGCCGCCAGGGAAAATCTCGTGGGGGAAAAAGCGAAACCCTAGGGCTCGTGGGGGGGCTTCTTTTATAGGGGGGACGACAGGCTGGCGACAGCCTGTCGCCAGCGATCTGCTCGGACGCGAGCATGGGAGGCCTGGACGCCGAGGTCGGTGCCAAAAAACACCGAGGGTCGCGTCAGCTCCGAGGGTCGCGTCAGCACAAACAACGACCATCGCGTTCGCCTGGGGGGAGTTCGCCGTCGACTCCGCCACGCTCGCCTGCGTCTTCCTGGAGCTCGTCGGAGCTCCTCCGCCGCCGGAGGTGAGGTATCCACCTCAACTAACAATCTCCCACTTGGAGACCAAACCGACGGCAACGGGCTATCTCATCATACTCCTCTCCTGTGTGGCTCCGCCCTCATCATCTATGCATGAAGGCCAACTGAAGTTGCACACAACTCCAGTTTCTGAAGGGTCGCTACCTTCGTCAACATATCCGCTGGATCCTTTCTTCCTTGGATATTCTGTTGAAATCCTCTAACAACTTGTCGGGCTCTGTATCTTCTGGAACCACTCTGTTCCTTTTTCACTCGATACACCAACTTGTTGTGACGTGCCTTCTTCCTCATGAGAAACTCAGTTAGTCCCCATGACTGGTTGGAGATCAGAGATTTCTTCTCTTCTTTCGCAGCAAACTCCCACTTGCTCGCATCTCCACTCTGACAAGCTTCATCAAAGCTTTCAGACTCTCCTCCATTTGTCAGCAACATATAATTCATGTATCTGCTGTTAGGCACAGGAGGACGAGTACTTCTCCTTAATATCGGAGCCGGTGCGTCGGGCTTCTGCGCACCATTCTGTCCAACAGTCTCTTCTGGCTGTGGACCTTCTGCATTGGGTTCTTCCGAGAGGTTATCCGGAACATCATCTGCATCTACAAATGTTGACTCGCTCTCTGAGTCACCGTCATCTGTCTTATGCATGTCCTTGTACATCACCTTCTCGTTGAATGTCACATCTCTGCACCTGATCACCTTCTTGTTTTCGTTGTCCCAAATGCGGTAGCCGAACTCGTCTTCACCATACCCGATGAATGTGCATTTCTTGGACTTGGGATCAGGCTCATTCCTGCCTTGATCACTACCATGCACATAAGCTACACAACCGAAAACTCTGAGATGTGAGAGGATTACCTCCTTTCCGCACCATACCTCCTCTGGTATTCTGTGCTCCAATGGAACCGATGGACCTCGGTTGATCAAGTAAGCTGCTGTGTTGACTGCTTCTGCCCAGAACTGCTTCGGTAGACCTGACTGCATCCGAATGCTTCTGGCTCTCTCTGTCAACGTTCTATTCATGCGCTCAGCCACACCATTATGCTGAGGCGTGCCGGGCACGGTCCTCTCCATTCTGATACCGTGCTTATAGCAGAACTTCTTGAACCTGGTGTCTTCATACTCACCACCATTGTCTGTTCTGAGGTTCTTTACCCTCAAACCGGTCTCATTCTCGACCATGGCTTTCCATCTTCTGAAAGCCTCAAACACTTCTGACTTTTTCTTCAGAAAGTAGACCCACACTTTCCGAGTGTGATCATCAATAAAAGTCACGAAGTAGTGTTTCCCACCGATCGACGCGGTGGTAGTTGGTCCCCAAACATCTGAGTGAACAAGATCTAGCTTCTGCTTCCTGGGAGATCCGCTACTTATCTGAAAGCTAACTCTCTTCTGCTTTCCAAGTATGCATTCTTTACACACATCAATCTCTACTGATTGTAAACCTGGGAGTTTTTTCTTTGTGTGCATAACCTTCATCCCCTTTTCACTCATATGACCGAGTCTCTGGTGCCACAGCTTTGAAGTCTCATTGCCTGCCGCAACTGAGATCGAACAACGTGCACCCGCTGTCATATACAGAGTACCAGTCTTCCTGCCTCTGGCAATCGTCATTGCGCCTTTCGAAATCCTCCAATCATTACCATGGAAAGTCGTCGTGTAGCCTTCACTAGCCAGCTGGCTTACTGAGATTAAGTTCCTCTTCAGGTCGGGAATATATCTGACATCCTTCAGCTCCCATACTAACCCATTCAGCTTAATCTTCACTACACCTTTGCCAATAATGGCACATGCTTGATCGTCACCAAGATATACATTTCCAAGGTTTCCGGGGATATACTTCTCGAGGAATTCTTTTTGAGAAGTAGCATGAAATGATGCTCCCGAGTCCAACACCCAAGACTCCTCCTTGCTCTCCAAAGAGCATATCAACGCATCATCTCCTCCTGAGGTGGAGGCAACATTCACATCTGTATTTGCCTCCCACTCCTCCCGTGCACTCCTGCACTGATTCTTGTAGTGCCCGGTTTTTCCGCACTTCCAACACTCGATAGCCTTCGAACTGTTGGGATTCCTGGATCTGGACCTCCTGCCCTCTGATCCATTTCCTCTGGTTGAATTTTCACCTCTTGACTCTGTATGTAATACTGAAGAGGTTGTAGCTTCACCCGACTCTCTCCGTCGGATCTCCTCACTGAGAACCAGATCACGAACGTCGTCAAACTTCAACTTTCTCTTTCCCGATGAGCTACTCACTGCCGTGACTGTAGCGTTCCAACTCTCTGGTAGGGAAGACAAAAGGATCAACGCTCGAACTTCCTCATCAAACTCAATATCAACTGAACTCAATTGGGTCGTGACTGTATTGAGTTCATTGAGATGATGTGCTACCGGTGCACCTTCCGCCATTCGCAGATTGAACAACCGCCTCATCAAATGGACTTTATTTGAGGCTGATGGCTTCTCATACATATTTGAGAGTGCTGCCATAAGACCCGCCGTGGTCTTCTCCTTCGCTATGTTAAACGCAACATTGCGAGTTAATGTCAATCTGATAACTCCGAGGGCTTTTCTGTCCAGAAGATTCCAATCTTCTTCCTTCATACCCTCCGGCTTCTTCCCCGAGAGAGGTTGATACAGATTTTTCTGATACAGATAATCCTCTATCTGCATTTTCCAGAATCCAAAATCTGATCCATCAAACTTCTCAAGTCTCAGTTTCCCTTCATCTGCGGCCATGGCTCCCACTTGAATCTGACTTCCTCTAGATCGTTTCACGCTCTGATACCAGTTGAAGGGAATTTAACGCCGAAATTCCTAATGCAACGAAAACGCAGAATAGAGAACAGTACACCAAGTTTAACGAGGTTCGGCAACTGCCTACGTCCTCGGGAGCCACACAGTCAATTTCTTATTTAATCTAACAAGAAATTACAATCAAGAGCAAATCTCTAAACTGAGATTCCTCAAACAAACACTGTAGCTACAGTGTTAACACCCACAGATAAAACCCCTCTTCTCTTTTCTCTCTCTTTCCTTAAATCCCCCTCAAACACTGTTGGGAGCTGGGATTAAACAAGAAAATCACTGCTGTGATTTTAAGAGAACGCTACTGCGTTAAAAGGGTGTCTCTCTCTCTTAAATCCCCTAATCTCTCTCTCTCTTAAACCCTTTCTTAATCTCCCCCTCAAAACACCATTTGGGAGCTGGAGATCAAAGGCCCAAATCGCTGCTGCGATTTCAACGAAGAAGAAAAAAGAACGCTGCTGCGTTGGGGTTTTTCGCCGCCGCCAGAGAGAGGAATCGGAGGGGGGAAGAGCAAAACCCTAGGGCTCGTGGGGGGGCTTCTTTTATAGGGGGGACGACAGGCTGGCGACAGCCTGTCGCCAGCGATCTGCTCGGACGCGAGCATGGGAGGCCTGGACGCCGAGGTCGGTGCCAAAAAACACCGAGGGTCGCGTCAGCTCCGAGGGTCGCGTCAGCACAAACAACGACCATCGCGTTCGCCTGGGGGGAGTTCGCCGTCGACTCCGCCACGCTCGCCTGCGTCTTCCTGGAGCTCGTCGGAGCTCCTCCGCCGCCGGAGGTGAGGTATCCACCTCAACTAACAGTCATAACCTCTAAATTTATGTAAGGGGCTGTTCGTTTCGCAAAAAAAACTAGGAAATGAAAGAATAGGATTTCTTGTATTATGGTTGTTTGGTTGGTTAAAAAAAGAAGGAAATCAAAGAATAAGAAATGAGATAAGATGAGTTGTCATCATATTATTGGATGATGTGAGTGATTTTTTAAGAAAACTTGTTTTGAGGTTGTTTGGTTGGTTAAAAAAATAAGGAAATGTATTATAAGAAACCTATTTCCTATAATAATTTCTTTCTTGTGTTTGGTTCATTCTTAAAAATAAGAAAATATATGAAATGAGATGAGTTGTTTGTATATTATTGGATGATGTGACCCACACTTAAGGAAATCAAATTTTTTTTTTGTAAATGGGTGGAAATGAAATGTTAATGAGATGAGATGAGTTGTCACCATATTATTGGATGACGTGGGTGATTTTTAATTAAATATGAGAGGAGATGAGTTGGATGATGTGACTCATTTCTTGTGTTTGGTTTATTTTTAAAAGTAAGAAAGGATATGAGATGAGTTGGTGGATAAAAATAACTTTGTATTGATAAAAGTGTATAGATTTCTTTTTATTGGGATGAGTTTTAGGGATGGAAATAGATTATAATAATATTTTAATACAAAAAGTACATGGAAATCCTTTTCTTGGTTTTTAGGAAACCAACCAAGGGCCAAACAAACAGGCCCTAAGGCAAACACTTGGAAATAATTTTGGTTTCCTTTTCACTTTTCTGCCTTTTTAATTTGGTACATAAGAATGGATCCAGGGAAAAAATACCTTCCATATGGTCTAACCTTTCATGAACTACAATCTTAGTTGCAGTTTCATCTACATTATTTATTTTTAAGTTTTGAATGTTAATTAACCTGCGTTTAATTTGCGAGAATTATTATAGAGGTAAAAAAGGGCAGTGTAGGAGGTTGATAATTAATTTGAGAGGAAAAAAACGGGTGGCTTTGCGTTTCCCTCAAGTTTCTATCACTTTTGTTCTTGGTGCACAACAATAAACCCTTTTATGCCATTTTGAGAACTGTGGCGTGACATTGAAATTTATGGGGGGAAAACGACACATGACGCAAATTTAAACATACCAACTTATGATTGTAGACGGTGCAGAAATCAGGAATAAGCGCGATCACCGATTTTTAAAAAAATGGATGTTGAAGTAAGTCGATTAAGTTCAAAATTTACCAAATATACGAAGCCCCAGCTTAGCTGTCTTCAATCCCTGGCTGGCCTAAAATCCAAAGCCATTTAGCAGAATCCCTGCACATTTGGGCCCACAAAACCCATGAAACCACCAACCGCCATCTTTCAAAACTCCACATGGGCCAACCAAACGCTGCCGGCCCAACCCACCAAAACCCCCTTCAAAATACGCCTCGCCTCTCTCGGTCTCTCTCCCCCTCTCGCTCGCCCCTCTCATCCCGTTCTCCTCCCACTCGCGCGCTCTCTCTCTCTCTAAAAACTTTCACCGATGCCAGACGATCTCGCCGACGACCTCAACAGCATGAGCTTCGGCTCATCGGAGACCATCTCCACCGCCTCCTCCGCTTCTGGCCCGCTTTCCAGCGGGCCCCACCGCAAGCTCACCTTGGCCGACCTCAGGTTCGTGCAGCGCCTCGGCAGCGGGGACATTGGGAGCGTGTACCTGGCGGAGCTAAAGTGCGCCTCTCCTTCAGAGGGGTGCATGTTAGCGGCGAAGGTGATGGATAAGAAGGAGCTGGAGGGGAGGAACAAAGAAGGGAGGGCGAGGACAGAGAGGGAAATACTGGAAATGTTGGGGCATCCATTTTTGCCCAAACTGTACGGAGTAGTGGAGAATGAACGGTGGTCGTGTCTCCTAACGGAGTTTTGCCCCGGCGGCGACTTGCACGTGCTGAGGCAGCGGCAGCGTGGGAAACGCTTCGATGAGGCCGCCGTCAGGTTAGGCGCAATTTAGCAACCCTCGCTGCATAGTTTGTTTATTCCTTTTTAGGGAGTGAATCTAGCCATCATTCTTTTCTTTCAATAAAGTGGGGACTATACGATTACTTTTCTGTTATTAGTTTTAAGAATTTTCTTTTGGGATGGGATGGAATTTTTTTATGATTCGTGAGGTGGGGTTCTTTTTTGGAATTTGAACATTTTTGGATATTAAAAAAAATATATGGTTATTCTGGATATGGCAATTTTCTTTTTTTCCCCCTCTCTCTACAGATGTGAAACATTTGTCTTCATTGGTTTTGGACCGCATATTCTTACGTCAATAAATTTCCATTTTCAGGGATTTTCCCAATAAAGTTAATTAAAATTGCATTAATCCTTCATTTCAGTTATTAGTCAGTTCTTTTGACAATTTAAAAGCGAATTGAAAATGTGAAACTAACCTTTTTTTGCAAATAATTTTCATATCCATTTAAGCGTGCAATTATAATACAATGTTTATCTGAAAAATAAAATAATTATTGAAAATACAAGTGACAAAACATGATTAATTAATAAATATATTTAAGATCATTTAATTAAAAACAGTCTCTATTTCTGTTACTTTTATGTTATTTTTTTTAGAAAGAGTTAAAATTACATTAAATTTTATGTGATAACTTTTTTGTATTTCATTTTTATATAGTTGTTTGCGTATAAAACACAAAGTGTCAAAAGCGGTCAATTTTCTTCTTCATCTTTCGTTGCATGCAAACAAACTCTCCAGAAAACATCGACAATAAGATTGATTGGCTTTTAAATTATAGAATGAGAGGGATAGGTAAGTAAGTTGGTTCACAAATGGGCAGTTTGCATCCGAGAAAACTCTGTTTTACTAAACCCTTTATATGTTGATTCATAGAAATAGAAATGTCATTATTTATTAACCAGCGAAAAGAAATGTTAAATTGCTTGGTATTTAATTATCATCATTAGTTTTCTAGACCTCGGATAGGCTTGCTAGCTGTATCTCCTGTATGTGACATTGACTGATCAAAGTAATCAAAGAGATCATTCATTTATTTGAGTGGCTAGCCTGCCTCGTTATAACTATATCATAGGACCCGATGCTTAAGGAGCTTTAATCTTGTAACTACCGATATTAATAATTATAATTTTTTTTTCTTGGAAAATATAATTAGAACCGTACAAGTCATGTACAGGAATATATAGGGAAGGATTGTTCGTTATGCCCATGTCCGCCTTTTGATCAGCGCTACACGACACACTCATGGCTTTGGTCTTTTCACAACCCCTTTGAGGTCATTTCCGTAAACAGCAAAGTCCAATCTCCGTCGTAAGTAAATTCATGGCAATATTTATACTATCAAGTTCCCCACTAGAAGAATGTTACACGTCACAGCGCGACCACTGGCTTAATTAATTTGAGAAATCGACGTGCTAGTTCAACTGACTTAATTTGTTTAATCCTTCCATGTCTCCTGCATCTTGTATTAATTAACCCTAATTCTATATCGTTTAGAAGCTCGTGGTGGTTGGTTTTTTTATTAATATCACAAGTTTGGTTTCCAGGTTCTACGCCTCGGAAGTGGTGGTGGCGTTAGAGTACGTCCACATGCTGGGCGTCGTGTATCGGGATCTAAAGCCCGAGAACGTCCTGGTTCGATCCGACGGGCACGTTATGCTCACAGACTTCGACCTGTCTCTGAAATCGGACGGCGTCACCTCGCCAGCCGTCCAACTCGTATCGAACAAAAACAATACGCCATCCGGTCCGGGGTCGGCTTGCGTGAACCCGTCGCCCTTTAACTCGTCGTCGTGCATTATTCCCAACTGCATCGTGCCTGCGGTTTCATGCTTTCATCCGAAGAGCAAGCGGAGGAGGAAGCCTGGGCATCGGAATGCGGGTGGGCTCGAGTTCGTTGCTGAGCCCGTGGATTTGAGGTCCATGTCATTTGTTGGCACGCACGAGTACTTGGCTCCTGAGATCGTGTCAGGTAACTAAAATTGGTATTCATGTTAATATATTTCGTACTAATCTCTGGATGTAACTAATAAATATATGCAACGCTTTAATGAACTAAAATCTACTAATATCGCATCAGGTGAGGGCCATGGAAGCACGGTAGACTGGTGGACCCTAGGCGTTTTCATCTTCGAGCTCCTCTACGGAGTCACCCCGTTCAAAGGATCCGATAACGAGCTGACACTGGCAAATATCGTCGCCCGTGCACTCGAGTTCCCTAAAGACCCACCGGTATCATCCGCCGCAAAGGATCTCATAGCGGGCCTGCTCGTAAAGGACCCCATTAAGCGCATGGGGTCCACGACGGGCGCTACAACGATCAAACGCCACCCCTTCTTCACTAATGTAAATTGGGCATTGCTTAGATGCGCCTCTCCTCCGTACGTTCCCCCACCGTTCAGTCGGTGCAACAGCAGTCGGGATGTTTCGGAGGATGACAGCGGTCCAGATACTCCTGTGGACTACTATTAGACATCGAATGTGCATCCCCCCATCTATATATATATTTGTCTTAATTGCCCACCCCAATTACGATTCATTCGGGACATAACTAACATCCGGTCCGAATCCTAGGCACCAGGAGCGAGATCAATCTCTAACTAATCTCAGATCTAAGTGCATTGACTAGTTTTATCGAGCTCAGCCAGCTTGAAGAGTGAATTATTTGCCTTTGGACGGAGCAGTTGACGACAAACAGCTCGGAAAAATGAAATAGTTTTTGCTCATAGATGTTTGTTCATGTGCGAGCTCCATATTGGCAATGTTCGTAGGACAGCTGGCTATAGCTAGACTAGACATTGGACCTCAAATCTTGAGCTTAGTCAAAGAGGAGCAGCAAATGGTTGGCCAAGTGAGCGCGCTGTTTGCACGTGACAATTAAGTCCTCGGTGCCGGAGATGCACGTGATGAGTTGTGGGGTGGCACAATTTGGTGGGGGACCGGGGCATCGTTTGCCCTGTATTTAGGGCCGTATGCTAGTGTGCAAGGCAGCAAGGGCCAAATCCGCGGGCCATACAGGTTCTATTTATATAGTTCCTTTTTTGGTTAGTTTCAATCGTTTGGTTACGGCACCTCACATGGATGCGGTAGGCATGAGAGCTCATTCAGTGCAAATTTAACATGTCGCGAATCATTGATAGGAATGTGCCTATTATAAACGTTGTGGATTCAACATGGTACTTGATGAGCGCAATTTACACTTGTGCGAGGGTAGGAAGAGAGTAACGGCCAACAACTCCAGCATCTTCCTTCCTTCCTCCTCTTTTTTTTTTTTTTTTTTTTTTTTTGCGATAAGTAATGATGGATTTATAATAATTTTTATAATTTGTGTCGCTTTAGAGGGGTAAGGGGTGGGCTGTTCTAGGATTTTGGTTGGCGTCGTGGTGCAGAGAGTTGTAGCGATGGGCGGCAAAGATGGGACAGGTACATGGGAAAGTGGCTTGGGAATCTTCTCTGAGCAATATAGAAGTCGAAGCAATATGATTCACTGTCAGCAGGAAAATCCAGCCTCGTTCTCATTAGCCCCCCAGACGCAATTTGAACATAAAGCAGATATCGAAATGTAAGGGGAGATAAAGCCAAAGTATAAATATTAGGACAAGTTTTACAATATTAGGACAAGCTTTGTGACAGATTGACAGCTGCAGGTGTGGGAATGTAAACAGTTGTAGTCACCTGTAATTAGAAATTTTGGATTATCAACGGTTGTTAGGTACTTCCAACCTATTCTCACATTGGGCCGAGTCGTATGGCTCCCAAAAGCCCGGAACCAAAGTAGGCCTCTAGCAGCGCCTGAAGCAAAAAGTATCAGAATAGCTACGTTGTTACTAGGAAGAATAAAAGCAAACACGGTGTCATAACCGCCTTCGACTACGAGTCCTGCGGTTACCAAGTATGACAGTACTGAGTTTGACCACAAACTTCTTAGTTTATTAGATGAAATAAATAAGCATGTCATAGATCAGCCTACTATTGTCTAACCTGTACAATGCTATCATAAATAAAATTTGCAAGAACATGCTAAGATTGTCTCCAACATGCTCGAACTGGGCCGAACATGCAATCAGCCAAACACTCCCTCTCTCATCTTTAGAATTATGATGCAGTGAACCAAATATCATAAGATTGACCAAACCATTTTCAGGAATTGCATAATAACCTTGTTCACAGTACAAATGGAATGGTGCTGAAATATCATTTAAAAAGCTGACACTTGCGACAATGAGACATAACCCTGAATAGTTCTTCAAACAATAGCCTACTTCCTTAAATAGTACAAAACATTTCAAGAACGGTTTCCTCATTTTTCCAAGGGAATAAAAAACTACCCAACTCTTATGTAGGAAATAGAAGCTTCAAAAATCTTGCCTACCAAACTCTGGAGGTAACCGACGTTGCTACAAACATTAGATATGGATGATCGGACCGATCAATCAAACAAACTAAAGCCCATGTCCTGCAATAAATTAAATAAAAGGGTCAGCTTAGATGCAGAAAGCATATCAAGGCTGTGAAATAGAGCCCCATCCTGAAGTGTTTAAAGATAAACAAGCGCATGTGAAAGTGCTCCTTAGTTATAGTATGGAATTTGAAACGATAATTTCAATGTGAAAGTCCTTACATCATCTGACTCTTCCTTCTCTTCAACTTTTTCCTCTTTCTTGCCCTCTGCTGCCGCAGGGGCCGCAGCAGCACCACCCCCAATGGGGGCTGCTACTGCCGCAGCAGCAGCAGCACCACCAGAAGGCACCGAGGCAAATTTTTCCCTTCCAGAAGCAATAAGTTCAGTTATGTCTTTCCCCTTGAGTTCAGACAGGAGAAACTCAATCCTGTCATCATCAGCTTCAGCCCCAACTGCAATTCCATTAAAAGAAAAGTCATCAGTTTACATAGTCGCAGCATCTTCAATAGTACACTACGTGTTCTCCATAACCCTACTACAAAAGTATTATCGTATCTCAACACATCTTCAAGCGAGCCTAACCTTTTTCATAATGCTTGGAAAAAAAGATAGCGTAAATTGCTACCGTTAACACAGAAATGTAAAGGCCATTAAATAATCACCACAGATTTATTCATTTACTTCCATAAAACATACAACTATATAAGATAGATCTGAGTTGCTCCACTTCACAATACTTTCTTCGCTACATAGCAGATATATATGGATAAAGGAATATGCAACAAAGGAACTGTTAAGAAAAATGCTGAAATTTATCTCTTAATAAAAGGAAACCACAACAGCTCCTAAAGGGAGGAAGCACGTAAAACCTGTGCCTAGGATATCCTTCAAATTGTCCGAAGATGGACTAGTGTTTCCACCGAGCATGGCAAGCAAATAGGCAGCAACAAGCTTCATTCTGAGAAACATGAGCACAATGAAATCAGGGGACATCTCAAAAATCAATTCCAACTAAAATAATTATAGTATTTTGCTGAGAGAATTTCCACGAACTATAGAGAACAATGAAGCCTAACATTCTACGAGTAGATATCAATGTGTAAAATTAATGTGCAAGACTAAACAATGAAAAGATTAGGTGCCTTATAAATAGAGCCCTGTCAACCATTGAGTTCCAAATTGTGAAAAATAAACATAATACATTCAGCTTAAAAGCAGAGAGAAAAGGTGATCTAGTAGAACAAGGATAATGTTCAAATGAGAAAGGGAATAAATATACATTGTGCAAAGTGCACTTTCCGGATTTTATTAGACATGCCCTTGAATATCAAGGTTTGATTACTAAGAATTTCAGTTCAGCCGCTTGTTATTGCCTGAATTCCTAATGATAAATACCATACGTGCAGTAAACAGAAGTAATTTACTGATGATGGCAAAACTACATAATGTAGTAGAAGGATTAACTAGTAATAGAATAAATTATATAGGTCTAGGCAATCGATAGATTGAAGGCTTGAAATAAAATTCTTCAATGGTGAATGCATTGAACATTATTTAACTGACCCCCGTGTTGGCTCCACTACGTGTTCCTCTTAACAAACAGATGTTCGCTTGTTCACGCTATAGAATTACAGTTATACAGCATTACATGTTCGCTTGTCCGTGTCATGAAATTACAGTTACGCAGCATTAGAAATCTTACAAGAGTGCATCAGAATCACTGTACCAATGTATCTGTTATCTTTAGTGATTTACTTGATTATCGTGTAACATGACATCATATGAAGCACACATGCAGTTGGTGTTAAATACTACCATGGTGTCTCGTTTAGTGACAATACGTCAATAACACCAAGATGACAATACACGGAACTCAACTCATTTACAACACGACTATCTTATCAAAAAAAAAAAAAAACACTCCATTAAACTGTAACTTTCACATCAGAAACCTAAAGATCACTGCAAATCGCAAACTACTTCGTCAAATAAGCAACCATTGAATCTAACATTTTGCATTGGATACGTGAATACTAAGCTCGAATAATAACTAGCCACTGTGAATATATGAAATGGTTGGAAAAGGAAATGAGCATGAATCAAAGGAAGTCTACGAAACCATTACTTGTTCGGGAGATGAAAACTGGGAGAAGAGCTAGGCCGCCAAAGGGACTCTCTTCGGAGCCTAGGGTTCGTGAGAAGGGGACAGTGGAGGCGGGCCGCGGATTATTGGGGGGGTTGGATAAATCAGGGTGGGCTGAGAGCGGGCCGGATCGGGTTAAATTCGTTAAATATTCAATTATTTATTCAGATATATAATAAAATTACAAAAAAGGGTAAATACACTTGACACCTATGTACATTGGCTTGTTTTTTTGGCGAATATATTTTCTAAATAAACTCATTCATATTTTTTTTCCTAAAAATAGACCTCGGTGAGTAACAAAAATAGACTCATTTTATCTTAATGTGGTTCCTAAATAGTCGGGTTTGCCAACCCCGACTATTTAGGAGGTTGTAAACCCCCAATTATAACCCTAAACCCGAATATTCTGTGCACTAAATAGTCGGGCTTAGCAACCCCGACTATTTAGAACCGGATTAAGACAAAATGAGTCGATTTTTGTAAAAAAACTCAAGGGGTCTATTTTTAGAAACAAATATGAATGTGTTTGTTTAGAAAATTTCTTCTTTTTTGGCAGCGTTCATATACCCTAAATTTTCTAAATATTGCACTTGAGTATCCTTTGTTGTGCGAATGTTATTATTTTTCCTTAGCTGTTTTCACATAGGACACTCACAAGCTAATTTTATGTTTTTTAAAAAATCCTAAAAATTTGTTGACTTTACAGTTAAATCTGGCATAATGTCATTTTATAACATATTTACAGTAGGTTAAATATAAAACCAAAGTAAGTTTAACAATTGGTTCAACAAGCATTCATCGTAATAAAAAAAGGTGAGGATATACAAGAGCAAAATTGAAACGAGATAAACTAGGAGAACAATTAGGTGGCCGAATTGTTTTGGTTTTATTTGAAATTTTTTAAAGAAGGGAGAATAGCTCACACAATAAACAAACTAAACACAAAGAAAATCGTCGCAGACCATATTTTGTGTGAAATGCTTTGAGCATTAAAATCTCATGTAGAATCTCTCTGAGGACTCTATGACCAACATCTTAGCGATCTTGTGCTCCGGGGGATGTGCGCTGCATGATTTGCTTCTCGATACGCGTTGTTTTTTTGACTATTACATATTTTTTTTAAATAAAATGACTAAGATGAGTTATTTGTTTGGAACAAATTTGTAACATAAAATAATAGACCTAAAGATGTCTTTGAGAAGTTTTTAAAGGGGAAAGAATAGAAGCTGGTTGTTTTATTTGATTAAATATTAAAATTCTATCAACTTATTAAAAAATCATTATATAAATTTCATTCCTCCATTTAACAGAAGGCCTATTCTCATTTTTGACACATTGAGGTTCATCTATTTTTTTCGCTTTCATATTTTTAAAACCCTATATCACCTTGACGAGTTAAAGCTATAATCTCATTTTACTTTGTTGGCCCCTATTTAGACTTTAGTTTTCTCTTGCATTAATATGATGCCCTTATACTATTGCTACTGAGAAATTATTGTTGTTTATACTATTCCAGCTATTCAAAATTCGTTTATAAATGTAAAAATGGAATTTAACAGAAAATCAAACGAAACGGAGATGGGGTATGATAGTGAAATGAAAATGAAATTCTGGAGCATCAAATTGTCGAAAGAATACTTTGGATATCATAGCGTAAATTTAAGTAATTTGGGGAACCAGAGTGAAAATAAGGCCCTGACAAATTATAAAAAAAACCCAAGGGCATTTTCGTCGGCGGAGTCATACAATGCGCGGGAAAAATGCTTCGAGCGCCAAAATAGAGTTAGGGTTCCACCCGACGTTTTGAGAATCCGATCTAGGGTCCTTCAATCTCTCCTCCCAAACTTCCAATCACTAGATTAGTTTGGGTACTGGCCTACGACCACCCCCTCTCTCTTTAGCTATCTGATTGAAGCCCTAAGCAACGGATCGAGATTTCTCTGCAATGAACGGAGATCGAAGGCGAAGGGATCAGTTCAATTCCAGAAGAAATCAATCGAAGCAGAAGCTTCGGCTCAACGCTGAAGAAGTTCTCGAAGCAAAACTAGGTTACGATCTCTTCACTGAAGGCGAGAAGAAGCTCGGATGGCTGCTTACACTGGCTCCTGTAAGCAACCTGTGTTCCCATTTCATTTCCTCCCAATTTTTATGCTGCATTCTCTCAATTCGCTCAAATCAATTAAGCGCTGCTGAAAAAATTCGATAACCTCCAATCAATTTTCTGTTGATTCGCAGTCGTCTTGGGAAGACCAGGAGACGAACAAGATTTATAGTTGCGTGGATCTATATTTTGTTTCGCAGGTGATAATTTCATAATTGATTTCTGTAATTAGGAGAAATACGAATTTGGGGCAAAAAAATCACTTTTTATTTCATGAACGCGGAGGAGAGGAGAAATAGACAGTTTGCTTGCATTCAATATGAAAACAGCATCTACGATGATGCATCTAGAGTTAAACTATAGGACGTAGATCACAGGCTTCTTGCCATAAAAGAAGAGTTTTCTGTCTGCTCAAAGTTTGTATGTCGTCAGTTGGCTTTTACTTATCTTTCTTTTGTATGTTTTATTTAGGATGTGTCCACATTCAAAGTTAAGTACAAGTTTCCGCCTTATTTTTATGCTGCTACCAAGGTGAGGTTGTGGAGCATGATCTTGGTTACTTGCAATTTGATGACGAATGCATGAGATATAATGCAGATTTACACCAGTTATGTTTTTTTAACATAATGTTGCAGGACAAAACTCATCTTGAAGTTGAGGCATATCTTAGACGCAGATATGAAGGACAAATTGCGGATATAGAGATAGTAGATAAAGAGGATTTGGACCTAGTAAGTTATTGTTGCATGTTACTTAGTTAACGTTATATCACAAAATTGCACCATTCTATTCGATTGTTACATTCATCCGGCCATCTGAAAAGATTTTGCTTTGCTGGCTTTTAGCATGGTATAATATAACGAATTTCCTCTGTGCCATTCTTAACATTGTCACTTTACCCTGTAGAGGAATCATCTTTCTGGTTTGCGTAGAACATACTTAAAGATCAGCTTTGATACTGTTCAACAATTGATGTCTGTAAAGAGTGATCTGGTGCATGTGGTTGAGAGGAACCAAGCAAAGATGGATGCTGCTGAAGCATTTGATAATGTATACAACAATAATAGGTAATGTTGTTGCGTAAGTTAGTAACTGTACGCATTTTTGTTGTTGATTCCTCATTTTCACTACATAATACATATCCACTCCCCTACTCCTCAATCCCTAAAAAAAAGAATGTTTTATTTTCAGTTTCTAAAAAATAAATAAAATAAAATCAACAATGTTTTCAGCTGTTTTTGACGTGCATACCATTATTTTTGCATCATTTGCAGCAAAGAAAGGCTGCAAGATTATATAGATTATATCTTTGATCTTCGGGAATATGATGTTCCATACCATGTGCGGTTCGCAATTGATAATGGTAGGTTCATTTCTTGATGTACTTTGCAGTTCACTTCCAGCAAAATGGTCTTATCCACATCACAATCAAGATAATATGCTTTTTATATGATTATATTCTGCTTCATACTTCCAGATATTAGATGCGGACAGTGGTACGATGTCATTGTATCTGGTAGCAGTATATTGCTAGATAAGAGAACAGATCTTCTTCAACGTGCTGAAGTTCATGTCTGTGCATTTGATATTGAGACAACCAAACTTCCTCTGAAATTTCCCGATGCTGAGTATGATCTGATAATGATGATATCATATATGATAGATGGACAAGGCTACTTGATCATTAATAAAGAGGTGATATAAATAATATAGCTTTTCTTCTTTCAATATTTGTTAGAACTTAGAACTAGGTTTTCTAGATTATTCATGTTCTTGATTTTTTTTGCTGCAAATTAATTTTATGCTGTGGTAAATCATTTATTTGATCAAGTTAATTTCTTTTTCTGCCCATACGTTAGGGATATGTGGTATGAAATGCAGACTATTTTCTCGAAGAAGATGGAAATTAAGAGAAGATGGCCACTCATGATCAGCAGTTCAGCAAAACATGGAAAAGACCGCAAGAAGTGCTATCTGTGGAAAATTATTAACTCCTATCTTATTCAAATGACCATCCCTTTTACCACTGATTCCTTTGAAACGGTTGACCAATTGACCTAGACATCAACTAAAAATATCAGGCTATAATTTTGAAATTGTATAATCCACTATACTTATATTATTCAATGTCATATCATGTCATATCTTATATATATTATGCCATGGCCTTATGTAACATACCACAACTTGTATTGGATAATGTGGATTGTTATTCAATATGTTCCTTTCGTTTCAGAGGTGCTCTTTTCGCTAGTCATTGTAGGTCACCACAACAAGCCATAGCTGCCAAGGTTTTAACTACCCACTTCCTGCTGTAAGAATTCTATATATTCCTAATATTTTCGACGTCTAAAATGATTCTCCTTAATTTTGTAACATATCTCCATTATTTGTTTTGAACTGTTGATTACCTTTCTCTCAAAATTCCAAATTAGTAGCCCACACTCTGAGTGATCTCCTATTTTTTCATTGTGCCTCTTTCAAATCCCTTAATTTTTCTTTAAGCTTTCAACCTGAATCCTTATTGCATTCTGCATTTCCTTAAAATTCCGCATATAACTTTTCTATTTCTCTTTCCATTTCCATTCGAAACAGACGGTATATACATTACAATCTGTATCGTACTAATATGCATGCATTGACCCTACATATTTTCTGAATTTAAATTTTGTCAGTTAACTCATTAAACAACTCTTTCCAGTTTTAGTGGTGTATGGACTAGGAGTTTTTATGATACTATCATATTTGTTGTCTTCCTATCTATGTTGCATGGGTACAAGTACGAGTACGGCTGTGTGAGTCGTGACACAGAAATTTTGTAAAAGGTAGGGTATGGGGTCACGGCTGTATAAATATTTATATGGCTTTATAAATATTTATATACACATATACATATTACATATTGGGATTAATAATTTACATTAAATCAATATTATTCATTCACGTGTTATGAGAACTAAAATTCATATTAACATTTCTATAACAATTTTATGTTTCTTTTATCATGTGGATTATGAATTGGAAAATTGATAGTTTTTGAACTAGACATCTAAATGACCCTTTAAAATCATAGTTTAGAACCTAATCTATGTCCAACGAGTTTCAGAAGTGGATATGAAGTGTAGGATATATGTTCAAAAAATGTATGTCAAGCATTTTAAATCAAAACATGTATTGTATAATTGAGTAGATGCCCAAATAAATGTATGCATATTTGCAAGGATTGTCGAAAGAGTTTGGATACAGGTAGGGGTATGTCATATGTGTCGGGTGTGGGTACGGTACTCAGATAGAAGTACCCAGGTAACGTAGCTTCCTATGGATGTCAACGACGACAGTTATTTGCATCGTAAGGCATCCATGATGATCAACATAATTATAGAGACTACTTAAAGAAGCAGATGTTTGCAAAGTACAAACTTGTGTACTGAGATCTTCCCACCAAAGCAGTAATCACTCATAAATAAATGAATAATCAGGCATTGTCTTACTAAGTTCCAAAGCTACTTCCGGACTGATCTGTAAGTATGATGAAGCTTTTTCTGTAGATCATCCATACTAGACAAGCATAGTATGGTAAGCCTATGCTTTCTAGTGCTAGAATTCCATTTATTTCCGCTATTGGATTCAATGTACTTTATGATGGTGTGCTTTCAACTTAACATAATAATAATAAATATATTTGGCAAGCTTTTGTCAGTACCCAAATGATCTTTTTCAGAACATTAAAAAACATCTAGTTAGAGTTCGATATCCGGTATTGAGATGCTCTTCGAACATTACCAAGAGAAATGTGCTTACTGAAATATATCAGCTTCTGTCTAATTATGTAGGATTTTACTCAGAAATGTGCCAAGCCTTCAAAATCTATGAAGGACCGCCCTATTAATTAAAGGGGGGGGGGGGGGAGAGATATATGTTTATGCTATGTCTACTAATGAATTCTACTTATCATGACTTTTATACATTAATGTGTTTTTTTCATTATTTATCATGTTTTATAATTGTAGTGTGTAGGAGAGGATATTGAAGATTTGGAATATACACCTAAGCCAGAATTTGAGGGTTATTTCAAAGTAACAAATGCGAAGAATGAGGTATGCTATCCCATAGTTTCTTAAGCATGTTTTGTGAATGCTCTCTGCCCTTTCTATTGCTTATATCATTTTTTCTTCTTCCTTGCATTACATCACCGTCACAGGAAGAGCTTCTCAAATTATGGTTTGCACACATGCAAGAGGTGAAACCTGGCATATATGTTACTTATAATGGTGATTTCTTTGACTGGCCATTCTTGGAGAAAAGAGCTGCACATTATGGGGTTAAAATGAGTGAGGTTTGGTTCTTATTTTTCCTGATGAGCAGTTCCAATTACTTTCTGGCGCTTGCTGCATGTGTAAATTTCATATCATCTTGAGGTAATCATATTCCAAGATAGAGTAATTAGAGTGGGAGATAGGCAGTGAGGTAGGCCTGTTTTCAGTGGGTGGAGCATTGTTTTAAAAGGCACAACCTAAGCTTCCGCCTACGCCTAGGTGTTACGTGGGCCGCCTAGGCTTTGCCTGACTAGGTCTCGAGAGCACCTAGGGGAGCACAGACTGCTTACACGGACTTCACCGCTAGATCTTTGTCGTGATTTCCTCTGTTGCTACCTCCTTCTCCTCTAACCTCCTCTAAACTCCTCCACTAACTACGAACACCTCCTTCGCTTTAGCAAAACTTCCTCTGCCATCACTTAAACAAAAACAGAAATCCTTCTAGGCTAGCGCCTAGGTGCTAGGCGCCCATCACTTTCAATAATATTGATTGCAATTTTAAAGAAAAAAAAGGAAAACGTCTAGGTTCCACCTAGTCCCCTTCCTAGGTGCTGGGTCCGACGTGTAGGCAGCCCAGTGCTTTCTGTAACCTCGGAGATGGAGTTTTGAGTCTTTCAATGGGTATAATTTATGATCGATGCACACTGCTGCATTCATAATATAGAACACTGACACATAAACTCGGGATAAAATAGTACAGCTTCAGATGAAAGTTAATTAAAAGGAACAAAAGCAAAATTTGCATTGAGTGCTTTAGCCATTGTATTTCAGAGTCTTTTACTAGCCAGCTTTTTCCTAATAGCCTCTTGCCAGTTCGATCTGAATAGTGATTCAAAATTCTGCTGTGCTTGCAGGAAATAGGTTTCCAGTGTGATGACAATCAAGGGGAATGCCGTGCAAAGTTTTCTTGTCATCTTGATTGCTTTGCTTGGGTTAAACGAGACAGCTATCTCCCTCAAGGAAGCCATGGTCTAAAGGTACAAATACTCTGGAA
Organism: Asparagus kiusianus; assembly: GCA_022839385.1. Lineage (NCBI taxonomy): Eukaryota > Viridiplantae > Streptophyta > Magnoliopsida > Asparagales > Asparagaceae > Asparagus > Asparagus kiusianus. Next base: position 177,244 of record BQKN01066964.1, on the reverse strand, counting down.
TTTGATAATTTTGCAATTCAGTACGTCATCTCTGGTTATGATAAGCCTGATACTAGCACATATTTATGCTATTTTTTTGTGAAAATCCTGGTTTGTATGCAACTTAGTATGTCTTTCTACATTGTTAGGAAGTAAGTTGTGTTATCTACAATGATTTTCATCTTATCTTAATTTACTATCTATCTTAATTTACTATCTATCTTAATTTTTACGCTAATAACACTTTTAAGTGACAACTCAACTACATAAATCAATACGCCTTCTTTCATATATTTTGGTGGGATGATACATGTTCGCTAACCAGCCCGTGTATAGCTTTTATCCTTTTCACATTTTATTTTAAACTTTATACTACTATATTTCATTCTTGTATATTTTGTTTCAATGTCCTTACAGGCTGTTACAAAGGCAAAACTGGGCTATGATCCATTGGAGGTGAACCCTGAAGACATGGTTCGCTTTGCCATGGAACAACCCCAGGTACATGCAATTGGAAGGTGCATATCTTTCTAATAACTAGGTCGCTGGCAAGATATAAAACGATGATTAAACATTTGAAGAGATCGTATCCAACTGCTGTACATGTAACACATAGGCGATAATCAGCAACTTAAGAAAAGCACTCTTTAACTATTTATGTTTGATGCTTTAATCATGTATCAGATTATTTTATGCAACTTTTCAATGTTCCTTGTCTTTTATCTCACCATTATTCCCATACAGATCTCTGAAATGGGTTTCTTTTTGAATCTGGTTCTCTTTCAGACAATGGCTTCTTATTCTGTATCAGATGCTGTTGCAACTTACTACCTATATATGACATATGTTCATCCATTTATTTTCTCCCTTGCAACTATCATACCCATGCCACCTGATGAGGTCTTGCGTAAGGGAAGTGGAACACTTTGTGAAATGCTTCTCATGGTCCAGGTTGGTTGTCCATATTTTTCTTTCAATAGATATAATATCTGGAATACTTTCTTTTATACATCCATAAGTCTGTTTCCTTTACGTTTAAATTGGTTTAGCTGTAACTGCCAAATTCATCTTGCTCTTATGTTTAAATTTGTCTAACTGCCAACCACATAGCAAATGCAAGAGGTACGGCATTGCGGTGATAATGATATGTACTGCAATAATGGTGTAGACATCATGGTTCCAAACTTGAAACTTGCGTTGCCATCAAAGCTAATGCTGCTTATCACTTGACTGAAAAAAATATTATTTTGTCATGCTAATCTGTTCATTGTCATGTAGTCAATCTTCCAGATACCAAATGAAGTTACTTTGCCTTCAGATTTCCATCCAAAATTATCTTTGTGACACCTGTTCTTTTGGCAAACTGCCACTTAGTGTGAGTTATCATTTCTCTTGAGGTGTTTTGATAATGCTGGATAATAAACATCATTAGAAGTCCTTCATGCCTTTCAGCCGGTCCCGTCAAGCTAAAAGATTATTTCCGATCTGCACAAACTACGATTGGTTAGATTCTGTTGGTTTGTATCAAATTATACTAGCACACTTTTAAAACCAAATTGATGATTTTTGTAAAACCAAATTGATGATTTTCTTAGATTACAGAAAGAAATTTATGACCTTGAGAAACGAATCCATGCCGATTCAACTACCTTTGCTCATATTGACGGGTGACCACCAGCATGCCCACCATCACAATTATAAATTTTGAAGTTCACAAAGAAATATGTTTGAATTTTAGTTTTTTTATTTGACGCTTCTTAAATAGATGGTGGATGAGACAAGGTCAGAGCTGCTGGGTTGTGCTCTTCTTTTTCTTTTTCTTTTCCTTTTGTTTTTTGTTTTTTGTTTTTTTGGGTTGGGAGGGTTTTTTTT
>BQKN01066964.1:135856-175293 GCA_022839385.1 Asparagus kiusianus | reverse complement strand
TGTTTTTTGTTTTTTTGGGTTGGGAGGGTTTTTTTTTGGGGGGCCGGCCCGGGGGGTGGTGACAAGGAGCAGAAGCGGGATTGATGACGGAGTAGCAGAACATGGAATAGTCATGTGCTTCAGTACAGCTCAGACTCTGCTGGTTTGCAGCCTTGTGCATGTCCAACCCACCTTCTATCTGTGTATGCCAGCGTGCATGCCCGTGAATGTTTGCATGCACATATTTGTGATCTCTCCAACTCTCCCACCTCTACTTGTTGCACCAAATCTAGACAGAACTCTGTGACATCCCAACCAAAATCTCTGCAGTATTTAAACTTTAGTGTCTATTGTAATGATATGTTGCATGAGAAAATATATGAATATACAGTTCATTCATTCTTGCATTTGTAGTCTAAAATTATTTTTTTAACCTCTGGACCTCTGCAATTTCCGTTGTAAACCAAAGATTAAGCTTCGGAAGTGATTAGTTGAATAAATTATCCAATATGGGTATAAGATCGGATCGGGTATATCTTATGGTTGATTTCAAGATACACCGTAGACTAACCTCATGATTCATTTTAAAAAAGAGTTAAGCTATCGGTTCTGGCGGATCTTTGGATTATTCTAAGGTATAGTTTATTGTCCTATCTATCGAAAGTTAGAATGACAAAACAATATCGTATATTTGTTGTTTTCTAATTTCAGTTGTCTCTTAGGATGTGAGGTGAAATTCTTCTTGCTTTTCCCAGTATTTGTTTGATTAATTGGGTTCCCGCAGCAGATCGGTATAGATATTTGCTTTAGTTATTGGTATTTCACTTGAATGTGGTTTTAACTTTTTGGGGGAATTACTGTTAACCCATTATGGTAGATTATGAAGTTTCAATTTTTCACAAGGAACTTTTACTGATTTCTATATAAATAAACACTTTCATGGCTTACGCTGTTAATTTGTGATGTTTTGTTTAGCTTCAGTTTTGCTCAACTTGTTTCTGCTCTTTTAATTCATTCTGTATGGATTGGGTTACTTTCTTTACAGGCATTTAGGGCCAATGTTGTCTGTCCTAACAAACACCAAGAGGATCCAGAGAAGTTCTATAACAATCGCCTTCTGGAAAGTGAGACATATATAGGAGGGCATGTTGAGTGCCTAGAAAGCGGTGTCTTCAGATCTGATCTTCCTACAAAATTTCAACTGGATCCATCTGCATATGAGGTTCATCCACTATTATTCTTCCTTACAGATATTGACTTACTATTAGGTGCTCTCAGAAAATGTAACAACTTTATAGAAAGAAGATCTAGATAGTTTTTTTTCCACTCAATTCATAGTCATGCTTAGATAATATTTTTTCACTCAATTCTTACTCATGTTACTCCTGAGTCATTTGTCAATTTATTCATGATAAGAAAAATTCCTATCTGAATGATTGTCGCCAGTATTAATGATTTTTGGTCTTCTTCCTGTTCTTATTTTCATGTGTACTATCTCTCCTGTGCACTTATTTTTTCTTTGCTTGTTACATTTACAGCCACAAAGGAACCCTTATGTTAAATTGAAATTTAATGAACATTATGCACTAGGACATTCCTGAAAACAATAGGCAGGTAAATATTGATGAAGATATCTCATCAACTGCCACCGTAAAGCTTTTCCTTTGCAGTTAGTCTTCACGATGAATTCTCATTGTCAGCAAGCATGGCTGTTGTTTGATCTGTCTATCCCAGTTTTCCCACACATCGGTTTTTATGCTAATATCTTATGTTCTGATTCCCCTAGGTGTTCACTCAGCATGGTGTTTGTCTTATTTAAATTATATGACCTCTATGTCATTCAAGGCATTTCTTTTGTATGTAGTATGTATGCACGTGTTTTGTGTCTTTGCTGGCTATGTTTGTTTCATACATATCCAAACTTCTACAAACACTAAATGCCAACACCATGTTAACTAGATCTGAGTGTACTCCTTCAATTGCAAAGAAACTTAATCCTTGTGCTCGTGCTGCCTTTGTTATTTGACAATTTTTCTTCAGGCTGGCATGGAAGTAATATCCTCATGTTTAAGTGCTTTGATCTTGGTGTCCTGGATTTCTTAGTTGGGAAAAATCTGAAATCTTGCTTCTTTAGAATGTGCTGGTGATTGGTTCTTGTTCTCGTTTTTCATAATACAGAAGTTACTCTAAGATTCATTTCTTAGTCATTTCTGATGCTTTGGATCTTATAAACAGTGGTTTTATACGTGCAGCTGTGCATCTGGTCTTTCCTTCCATTATTTTGGTAATAATTAGTAATATGAGGCCTTGTCTCATTATTTTATTTGAATTCGGATTGTTGGCTGTTATGTGTTAACTTTTGGCAACATGCGTCAAGACGAACCTGTGCTTGCTTTATGTCTGCAAGAAGCATCTAAATCTATGTTTTCATTGGTTAATCTACCTTTTGCAGGTGTGATTGTTATATATTTGGCATGTTGGTCTAGATCATTTTTATTTGCCTATTTGCATTAGAACTCTGCACTACATTTGTATATTTGCTATTGCTGACATTCAAATCCAATCATTCTCAGCAATTAATTGGGAATCTTGATCGTGATTTACATTATGCTATACAAGTAGAAGGAAAAATGGGCCTCGATTCAATTACTAACTATGAAGATGTGAAGAAAGCTATTATGGACAAGGTATTTTGGTTGATTAGTTTGCAATTTTGTCCTTATCTAATTTCTTCATATTTTCCTGGTGGCTTCTCATCGCAATCTTTTTTTAGTAAGCTAGTGTTACTGTGTTGAATTTTCATGATTCTAACTCTGTTTTATAAATCCTGCATTCATCTTAACTAGTTCTGAAATACTTTCTTATATGTACAGACATTAATTTATTTCAAGTAATGTTATATTCTTGTGAAAAATTTTCATTTTGCAAAAACTTGGTATCACATATATGGACTTGCACATGCACATACATGCACAAAAGCACTTGCACATGTGAGACACATGTCGTTCCAAAGGTGTTTCTTGTGCACAGTTCCTTAATACCAATGGTTGTCCATTTTCCTTCTAAAAATTGCTTCTCCATTTTCCAGCTTATTTTGTTGCGAGATCATCCAATACGTGAGGAGTGTCCTCTAATATACCATCTGGATGTTGCTGCTATGTACCCAAACATTATTTTGACAAACAGGCTTCAGGTATGGTTATTGGATCCATTTACAAGCTTCAGTGGGCGATTTCTGCTTTGTAATACATTTGCAGTTTGTAATATAATTGGCAGCTTTTTGCTGAATTTTATTATGGAAATAAGTCACTTCTTAAACCTTTTCACAACAGTTATTATCATTGAAAATGCCTGATGCTATTCGGCAAATATATAGAGAAGAAAATGTGTATTGATGGAAATGCTTATGTAACTATTAAATGGGAAGCTACCATACACAATGGTTTTGACATGTTAGACTCTTGTACTTTATTGCAGCCGCCATCAATAGTTTCAGATGTAGTATGCACTGCATGTGATTTCAATCGTCCGGGAAAAAATTGTCTTCGGAAACTTGATTGGGTTTGGCGAGGTGAAACCTATATGGCAAAAAGAAGGTTTGTCTGATCGTTTTTCTCTGTTGTGGTTATTTAAGCTGACATAGCTGAATGATTGATATTGGAACCTTACTACTTCTACAGTGATTATTATCATATAAAGAAGCAAATTGAGTCTGAGCTGGTTGAATATGGTGGTGATCAGTCGTCGAAACCTTTTCTTGACCTGCCAAAAGCAGAACAAAAGTTGAAGCTAAAAGAGCGTTTGAAGAAGTACTGCCAGAAGGTATTTCAGACTATACATAAGTTCATTTTACAGAGCTTGTAATAATGTACTGGTGAATTGCAACAGGCATATAAAAGGGTTCTTGACAAGCCCATAACTGAGCTTAGAGAAGCTGGGATATGCATGCGTGAAAATCCTTTCTATGTGGATACTGTGCGAAGGTCTGTAGATTCATTAATTCTCCAAGTAATGGACTTCCAACCTCTAGGATGATTTCTAGTAGTTAACATATTTTTCAATTTTCTATATGTAAATATACAACTTTCTTATTCCCGGGGCAACATACTGCACACTGTTGTTGTGTACTCCTGCTGACTGATGTTTTCATTGCATTCAATTACAGTTTTCGAGACAGGAGGTACGAGTACAAGGGGCTTAATAAAGTATGGAAGGGAAAACTAGCAGATGCAAAAGCAAGTGGAAATCCAATGAAGGTTCAGGAAGCACAGGTGAGTCTTGTTCATTGATATAGAACGTGAAATCGACAAACATGTAGTTATTCAAGTTGACACTTGGTTTGACAATGCAGGATATGGTTGTTCTCTATGATTCTTTACAGCTCGCTCATAAATGCATTCTTAATTCATTTTATGGATATGTTATGCGCAAGTGAGTAGTAATAAAGTTTTTGACACAGCACTTTCAATTGAAACAGTTGCAATTATGCTTTCTTGACTTCAGTTGGTTTGAATTCACTTTAACATTTTGTAATGTGCATCTTAAAGGGGTGCTAGATGGTACTCAATGGAAATGGCTGGCGTTGTCACCTATACTGGTGCCAAAATCATTCAAAATGCTCGTTTACTTGTGGAAAAAATTGGAAGGCCTCTGGAACTGGATACTGATGGCATCTGGTGTGCTCTTCCTGGATCTTTCCCTGAAAACTTTACATTCAAAACAAAGTAAGCAATTGACATGCTCTTTGTTTTCTTGCACTTTTGAAAATATGGAAATGTGTTATGCATTATATTATTCCTATTCTTTCATGATAGAACAAATTTTCGGACGTGCCTTCATTTATCTCGTTAATCCTTCCTCATTGGTCTCATTTATTTTCATGTAACATTGATAAAATTTTGTCTTCATAAATTGTTCATGCTTCTACATTTGTCCAAATGGGATAATGCTTGTATTGTTAGTAATATACTTTCAAGGCCCATTCATTGGAATTAGCCAATCTTTTCCGAGGCTGACTCTAGATCATTGCTTTTAGCAGGGAAGAAAATTTCAGATTTGTTAAGTTTGTAACTTGTTTGGATGATATAATATTAGTCCCATATACTTTCACATAGCATGAGAAATATTGTTTTCTTGGTGGTGAGATCAAAGCAGAGTCCATAAGTGAAAATAGGATGATTATATTGGAGTACTGCTTTCAGAGTAGTGTCATCATAGCATACCCAAGAACTTAAGTAGATTCAATGAACCAAATTATTCAGCATAGTCGTGTTGCACTGAGTCTAAAGTGTCTTGAGTTCAACCTGACAAGGGTATGGAAACAGGTTGGTTGGGTCAACCTGATTATGTGTCGTAGCCATTTCTACCTACCAGAACCTAGTAACCTTTTTTGGGCTGGTTAGTCGGATCAAAATGCCAACCCTCGGATGAGAGCCTGTGGTAAATTCTGCATCCATTGAACCTTGGGCATCATATCTGACACTCATTTGACAGGCAAAGACTTAAAACTTATTTGATGTTGGTTGTGATTTCTTGTATAGTTTTATATGTTCCTTATCGTCTAGTGCATTCAGACATAGGGTCAGAATCCTAGATACTCTTTGACCTCAACTATGTTGCTACCTTGCCAACCTCTCACTGCGAAATATGTTGGTATTATGATTTTATGTTTCTTGGTTTGTGTAATACTGTCAGGAACTGATAATTGCTGACATGTATTCTAGAGATGCGAAGAGAAAGCTCACAATATCATACCCCTGTGTCATGCTTAACGTTGATGTGGCAAGAAACAACACTAATGACCAATATCAGGCAAGCAGCAACAGCTTCTTTGTTTCCCAACTTTTCTATTCGATCAATGCACATAGACTGGAATTTGTTACCTCTAGTTACATAAAATCTGATGGATTAATATTTTAGCAATTCTTTCTTTTTGTTAGACACTGCAAGATCCTATCACTAAGACATATACTACACACAGTGAATGCTCCATTGAATTTGAAGTGGATGGACCATACAAGGTAAAATTACTGTAAGTCATTTCTGTTCATCAGAGTTATTAGTCTTTATTTTAAACTCATAATTCTATTTCTTTTATTTTAACAGGCTATGATTCTTCCAGCTTCAAAGGAAGAGGGAATTTTAATTAAGAAGAGGTATGCTGTATTTAATGATGATGGAAGCTTAGCAGAACTAAAAGGTTTTGAAATCAAGAGAAGAGGTGAGCTGAAGCTCATAAAAGTTTTCCAGGTATGCTAGTGTGTATTTACTGAGTCCATGCAATCAAGTTTACTTTCGTTCGTCATATAAACCTGTGCAAATTACTTATCTTATTTCACATCAATAAGTTATTGTTTGGTGATAATTGATTTGTCCTTCATTAAAGAAAACGTCCATCATTTTACTTTATATCAGCCCTTGCATATATGAGTGAATCTATGAAACTTATTTGCATCCTTCATTATTTTGTCAGCCAGATGTTAGCACAGATAACCTTACATATAGTCATAGAAGCACAAATCTTTTTAATCAGTAAAAGTTGAGCTGGATACTGAACTGTTTATACCTTCCTAGAGGGCATTCTTCCTTCAGTTCCCATTACATTCAACTCATTCAACGCATACTTTATCAAAACAAATTATTTTTCATTTTATAGGCGGAGGTTTTTGACAAGTTCCTGCACGGGTCAACATTAGAGGAATGCTATGCAGCAGTTGCTGCAGTTGCAAACCGATGGCTAGATCTTCTGGATGTAAGTTGTTACAATGAAACTATTTTAAAGTTTGTTAGCTTTAAGGTCGTATAATCTTTTCATTGTGTTATTTTAGTAACAGCTGGTTTTCTATAATATTGTATTAGCAACAATTGGTGAATTATGAGTGGTTTAGTAATATGCTGAAAGTGATCATCTCTCTATCAGAATGAAGGAATTGATATTGCTGATAGCGAGTTGCTTGATTACATATCAGAATCAAGCACTATGAGTAAATCCTTAGTTGAGTATGGAGAACAAAAGTCCTGTGCTGTGACTACTGCAAGACGACTTGCTGATTTTCTTGGGGATACAATGGTTAAAGACAAAGGACTAAGATGTCAATATATTGTTGCACGTGAACCACAGGTAAATCATCTTCCCAGTTTATTAACTTTTGTGCCAGTACATGCAATTTTTGCATTTATTTTTGCAAGCTAAAATGCTATAATTAAGTCCATCCGTAAGATATCGTGCAAATAATTGTTCGACTCTGACTGTATTCTATTACCAATTTAAATCAAATTCTGAAAAGTATTCATTGTTTGTCACTTATCTTTCACTTTTGAAGCCTCAAATCCTTCTGATGTGAGGCATTCCTATATTCTTCCTGCTTACACAAATTGGCACATGTTCTCAACCAATTCCACCAAAAATATACTTAGATAGAAATGTTTGCGACAAATTTCTTAATAGCATGGGCCCTGGTTCTCTTGAGTCTTTTCAATGAAAGCCTAAATTATGTGGGCATCACTAAGCCAGAACTACATTTTATATGTGCCAATAACAAATTTTGTATCTTTTCAGAAAATGGTTCATTAATTTTCATTTTTAGTACTAATTTTCTGATATTTTGTCAGGGTACTCCAGTAAGTGAGCGTGCCATTCCTGTTGCCATCTTTGAAACAGATACAGGTGCAATCATCTGCTCTTTCAACCAAATATAGATATCCATATGTATTGTTTTGTTGAAACTGTGAATTTTTTTAATGGATGATTCCAAGTTTTTACGTCATGAAACTTAAGCTGCTGTCAGTTTATTCATCACATGAGATTTTATTTTGTAGAAATTGGTAAATTCTACCTACGCAAATGGTGCAAAATTTCTGCTGACGCGGCCATTCGGTCTATTGTTGACTGGTCTTATTACAAGCAACGTCTTTGTTCTGCCATTCAAAAGATCATTACCATTCCTGCTGCAATGCAGAAGGTAAATCTTTCTCCATTTTATATTCCAAGCAAATGCTTCTTGTTTCCCTTAATTTAATACTGGCCCGTTATTTGTAGGTTTCTAATCCTGTTCCTAGAGTTCTTCATCCTGACTGGCTGCACAAAAAGGTTCGGGAGAAGGATGACAGATTTCGCCAGCGGAAACTGGTTGATATCTTCAGTAGAATGAGTAAAGATGCGGGTGATCCAGATTGTGGGGATCTAGAAGACTTTGCAAACAAACAATCTTCTTCTAGGAGTGGGCCTAGGCCTATAGTTCGTAGCTTTGAAATTAACAAGGAAAATTATTTCTCCAGGCCTGCCTGTCCCGTATCCGAAATGCCTGCAAATAACCAGCAGGACAATGCAGCTGCCATTAGGTTCCCCCATCCTCTCATGCCCTCACATCAAAATGGCTCCACGACTGAAAGTATTGACAGAGATACTGATTATCAAGGATGGCTTCAACTCAAGAAGAGAAAATGGAGAGAAATTCGCGAGGAAAGGAAGAGGCGTAGGTAAGAGAGATTTCTCATCCTATAACTATAGTTCATTGAACTACTCATATTTTGAGCTTGTTCTTCATATCAATAAGATTCAACACTACAACCCTCTTAATTAGAGGAAATCCAAGTGTTCTGGAAGTAGTATTTGCTGCTGCTGGATTTTTTGACCTTCCCAGCACGACACCCTGACGAGGCTTCTACTGAATTTGATGTCCTGTTCAGATTGCACTCCTTTTGTTGCATGGCCTTATGGCTAAATTGAGTTACAATGCCAGTGATTAAAAATACTTACGATTTAATTAATAAAAAGATTTATTTACACTTTATTAAATGCTTGTGACTTATCTGAAATCTATGTTTTTACTTAATTAATAATTTATGAGATGCATTTCCGGAAGTAGACCCCTGATTTTATTTAGGGTTAACTGTGGATACACCTGTAGTATTGCTGTTTTGAACTTACTACTCTGTAGCTTTGTTTTTTGCAGACAGAACACCTGAATGAATATTTTTGACGCTTTTACCATCAAAGAGACCGGATGTCTATCTGCAAAATTCACTCAGGAGGACTATCAGCAAAAATAAAACTAGAGGGGTCAGTAAGTACAAAACAAATATACTACAAAGGGACTATCTGTAATTGACCTTCTCATGCTTCAAAGTCAAAGCTTTCCAAGATTCACTCAGAAGGTCTATCTGCAAAAATAAAACTAGGGGGGGGGGGGGGGATAGTAAGTTCAAAACAAATATACTACAGGGGTCTATCTACAATTACCCTTCTCATGCTTCAGAGTCAAAGCTTTTTAATTGAAAAGGTTTTGCATTGGAGGTGAAGGACACTGGATGTAGGAGATTTTTTACGTAATTAATTCATTAAAAGTGTCAAAGGTTCCTTCCATTGCACGAAAACTTCGAAGTGTTGGTTAGGACTGAGATTATAATTTTACATTTTAACATGCCCTGCCAGGTTAAGTGCCCTTTCCATGAGCTGAAACTTGTACTCACACAACAATATCTTTTTTTTTCTTCCTAAATCCACATTAAATTCATGGCCAATAGGATTTGAATCTGGGTTAGTCTGATACCATATCGGAGGTCCCCTCCGTTATATGTGAACTCCAAAATTGTGTGGGTTTGAAAGTTAAAATTTCATATTATAAGCATCACATTCTCCTCGTTAAGTTCTAACTCATCTTTCAGATGGCTTTGAATGTTGATGACCATGGAAATATCACTGTCAGGTGAACAATGAAAATATTGTATATAATGGTGGGACAAACCAATAGCTTATAGAGCCATCAGTATGAGGTTATCTTGTACATGCCACATGCGTTTTAATTCAAGTGTGGATTTAGAAGGGAAAAATCCAGCAGTGTGCCTCATTTATCATCAGTAACAGAAGTGAATTGGTCATAATTGCTAAATGTAGTGCTGGAAACAGATACTTGGTTTCTATGTGTTTTATCATATAGCTATAAAAGAAATGAGATTGCATTTTTGTCCAATATTCTCTTGTTTAGATCGTAAAGCATCAAGTACACAGCTATTTCTCTTGAGAGAACTTTGAAGTTGGAGACATGCAATGGATTCTTCTTCAATTATCATTGTACTTATCCTTTTGAATTTGTTCTATGGCCTTCAGATTAGGAAACAGGGGGAAACCATCTCAAGCTGTTGGTGCAACTAAATTACCTCGATCTGTGTCTAGCTGTAGGCGAGATCAAGATAAGAACGGAGTTAGTTCATTCTTCAGAAAACATGAGTTTTCTCTTATCAGGTCACACTGGCAGGTATTCCACTGGACAAACTCATAAATAAATCCCTGTTTATCTTCTTTCCTCATGCTTTTAACCTTTTCCCTTATTGTAATTTATCTGCTTACAATGAATTGCTTAACTTCTTATGAATCAGATAATACAGCTTGTTTCAAGCACACATCCTGGGCGCTTTTTCGCTTGGGTCATTGCTGATGGAATAATGAACAAAATCCCCATAACTGTTCCTAGAGTGTTTTATCTCAATTCTAAAGCGCCCGTTACTGAAGAATTTCCAGGGAGGCGTGTTAATAAGATTCTTCCTCATAGCAGACCAGTTTTCAATCTAATCGAGGTATCAAGTTCAGAAATTCCTGGTATAGCATATATTTTGTTGATTTCTTTATAAATTCTTTATTCTGTGCTTCTAAACAGGTTTGCATAGACGAAGATCAATTCAGGGCGGAAAGCAGAAAACTTGCTATTCACTTAGCCGATCCAGAAGTCGAGGTTTTTCTTTCCCTCCTCTTTTTATCACATTAATGGCAATGATGGAATGTATACTAGACTTTTGCTGCTAGATTGCTTGGTTTTACAGCCAATACACTCTGTTCCCTTTGGATATGGAGGCTATTGCTGTCTCCTTAGGGTGTGTTTGGCAACTCCAAAGAACTAGTTTTAGTGGATACAAGTGTGGTCCAAAAAGTTGTTTTTGGTTCCACAAAACTTGGGCCAAATTTGAACTAGTGTTTTCTAGTTCAAATTCTAGCACCTAAAGTAGTTCTTTTTTGGACCACCCCCTACATGGATCAACTCCAGTCTAGTTAAGCAAAAACTAGTCCAAACTCAATCCAATTTTGGATTTGGCAAACACACACTTATTGTCACAAATTTAGGGGCAATGATTAAGATGGTATTCCAACCTGGGAAGGTTTAGTTTACCTTGTATTCTTCTGGTTGTTTGGGGTGGGGAGGGTTATAGAAGGTTGTCAGTCAATGTATCCATAAAGTGTTGGATGTTGTAATAAAAAGAAAAGGAAAAAAAAACTCTCTCTGCATGGTATCTGAGCACTGGGAGTAAAAGTTTCATGTTTCAAGTCCTTGTGGAAGATGTTGGATGTTTATGGCAGGGCTTGAACACAGATGGGTAAATGGTCACTGTACACACAGTGCTAGAGGTATAAGCAGTTGGCTGATTACTCGATAGCAAGAACTTTCAGTTAAAGTTGCAACTGATACTGGCAACACATACGAGGAGAAAATGTCTTTAGTGCTTACAGCAACTTAACGCAGAATCTGTGACTCCCAGGCTAAGATACCATGTGGATAGGCATCTTATAAAAAAAGCTCAATCCAATGAGTTATGGGCCATCAATTTTTTTAATACCATAACATCCAATCTAGACAGGTTTCTAAACCCGTTTCAAATTTTGTACTCTTCTGTTAGGGCAGTGACTGCTCCTTAACCTGCTGCCAGACTGTTCCTCACTTTTGAGGCAATCATCTTCTTCAATACCTATTCTTCCAGTTCCAGAGGTCACTTTAATGCTTTTTTTTTCTTATTTTTTCTTGGTATCAAGCATGTGTTACATACACAAATAACGTCATTGCATTGATGAATTTGATTCCATTTGTTGCCCATGAATTCCTATTCTGCTCTATCACATCTAATTTAAATTTATCTTAGTGATATCCGAGGACATGAAAGTTCTAGTGGGATCTGAAATTTCTCTTTCAAATTTTGGTGGGTGCTGTTTAATTCAAATATTTTTTCTTCAAGGGATACATTTGGAATTTTCATGTTTAATACTAGTCTTTATTTTTGAGTTTTAATCATTAAATTCGTGATACTGAGTTACCACTGTATGCCCATTTTCCTACTAAACGTGATATCCTTCTTTGTTCAGGGGATATATGAAACTAAGGTTCCATTAGAATTTAATGCAATCCTCCAGATTGGTTGTGTTTGCAAGGTGGACAAAACCGCAAGGGTTCGTAATGCGCAGGATGGTTGGAATATGAGCGAGTTACAGATGAAGACTACAGCTGAATGCTCTTATTTGGAGCAAGGGATTTCTTTTTTCTATTTGTATCACAGGTATACTGTTCTTTATTACAAATATAATCGTTTTTAGGGTGCCTTTTCTAAAGTGCTCTTATATCTATAGCTCACAGCTTTTTGCACAATATATGTTGAGATGTGCTTTCTTATTCATAAATAGTTCTTTAGCTTACATATTCACAAATAGTTCTTTAGCTTACAATTTTCTAGCGGTTTTTTATTGTTTCAAAATTTATGATTCTGGTTCCTTGACTTCAGCCACTTACATGTGTTCTTTAATAAGGAATATGATTATATAATATTGAAAAGCTTGAAGGTCGAGCCTCTCAAATATGCCTGTTTCTTTGAGTTATTTCCTAAGCATAGTAAAGGTGTATTGCAGTCACAAATATTCCTCCTTTTTTTTGAACCCCTGGAAATGAATAATTATAATTAACTGCTTACCTTTTCTACTCAGCAATTCGTCTTTCTTGTTATCAGTATCATGCTAAACAGCTTTATTACTTGCATATGCTGTATGCGTGGCTTCTTGCGCACATCATAAATGTAAACTTTGTATTTTCCACATATTTCTCAGAAGGTATCTTTCTTTCTCTTCTCAGTTTCTTGGAGGGAAGGGGGATATATATTGCATATATTGCTGTATCTAGCACCATATCTGCCATTGTTGTCAATCCATTTCAAAACAAAGAACTCTCCTCATCTCTTCTTGAAAAACAATTCCGTGAAGCTTGCCAAGCGTTGTCCATTGACCCTCCAGCACATGGAAGTCACATAACTTTCAAGGTAAATTCGTTATCTGTGTCGTGAAGTTTATGTTTTTAGTGTTATCTAATTTCTTTTCTCTATTGTTGGCACACATAGGTGGACTATGTTAAATCAATCGAAGCTGGCGAGAAACATTTGCAAAGAGCATTAACTGAATTCAGGTTTCTTTTATATTTTTATTCTTTGTTGCATGCTTGAGATTTTCTGTTGACCTGATAAATTGTGCTTTGAGATCACACGTGAAAGCTTCTAATGAATCATGCCCCAATAGTCACCATCTCTTACATGGTTATGCAGACAACTGGTGCATATGCAAGGAGTTGTCCCTTCTTGTCGCCATGTTTATTGTCTCCTTAAATTGGATATATATACTTTCTATGGTCATGCCTAACACAATCAACTAGTACATTAAAAAAAATTCTCTTATAAATAACATCAATAATGCAGATGCAGGCAATTTTTATATTACTGACAAATACTTGTTGACGCAGTTTAATCCATCAGTCATGGCTCTGAACGAATTGTAAATCAAGACAATAACTTGTGCCTTATACCATACTGTTGCTCGAGTATGTTTTCTGTTTCTGAAGTGACTCAGTGGATTATCTAAAAAAAGAGATAAATGATACTGTATTGCTTAAGAGTTTGATCTTCAAGGTTCAGTATATTCTCAATATAATCAGTACTTTACATTTGGAAATACATAAAAAATTAATGCTGTTGTTGGTAGTAGTTTATCTCTGACACTTGTATATCACCTCAAATGGCATATGTCATATAAAACAAGTAAACTGTAGCTAAGTTATAATAGATGTTATATCTTGAAGTCAATACACTTAAATTGAATCTTACCAGTGAAATTTGAACCTCAACTCTGCAAGAGTAATTTTGATGAAATCCAACTACCGGGTTAGTGATTTCATGTGTGAGAAAAACTAAGTCGACATGATGCATACTTCAGTGTAGATCAATAAATTTCACACACACGTATACATACACAAACATATACATACATATACATACATGTATGTATATGTATATGTATATGTATGTGCGTGTATGTGCTTGTATGTGTGTGTATACATATACATACACACACATATACATATACATAAACATGTACACACATACATATATGTATGCACGCGCGCATGTGTATATATACATACACATATACAGATATATATGTGTGTTGTTGTGTGTACATATATATGTATATGTATATGTGTGCGTGTGCACATGCGTGTATACATATACATTTACAAATACACATACATGTACATATATATACACATACATGTACATAAATATACACATACATATACATGTACACATATACATATACACACGCACGCGCGCACACACCCCAGTGTTTTCATTGGAAATTGACTTCATTGTGGAATTCATTATATCTTTAGTCGATTACAACAAATTCAAAAGAAATAGTTTTTTTATAAGACTTCTCTTACACAACGAACAAAAGAATTACAATTTCCTTAAAAATAACACAGAAATTGTTTATTGATTTCTGCTTTGTGGGACTTTGCCTGTGCCAAGAGTGCTTTGGCTCGTGGACCACCGATTCACAGATTCTGATCGAATTGTGAAGATTTTGGGTACTCTTCCTTCGTTTAGAAGCAAGAATAAAATTAATGAATATCTTATCGAAGTAAGATGAACACTCTTAATAAGATCAAGTCAATGCTTAGATCTTAAGGAATCGTCAAAGACTCAAACTTCTCTGCTCTCTCTGTTTTCTGTGCTCGGATCCCTCTCAATAATGGTCCTAGGGGGTATTTATAGCCCTTAGGAACGATAACTGAAGTCAACAAGTTGTGTCGAAGAATTCCTGTTTCCGAGATAGTTGTAACTGTCTCGGAAGCATGGTCAATTTTCTATTTCCGAGATAGTTACAACTGTCTCGGAAGCTTCCTTCCTTTTAACCCTTTTTGCAACTGTCTTTCCCACATTTAAATACCACTATTTTGGCAATTGTTGGCGTGAATTTCGTTTGTAACCACTCCTCCACGTTCAAACATGTTCTTTGGCAGTTATGGAGCCACGTGGCTCGTACGAATATTGAGAAAATCGCTATCTACGTTTCCTTAGTTTCCGAGACAGTTGTAAGTGTCTCGGAAACGTTTTGGCTCTTCTCATGTTTCCGAGACAGTTTCAAGTGTTTCGGAAACGTTAGACTCTCTTCACGCTTCTGAGACAGTTGTAACTGTCTCGAAAGCTTGTCATTTCTTTAGTTTTTGAGACAGTTGTTACTGTCTCGGAAACTATGATTTTCCTTTATGCTTCCAATGCTTGTCTTACACTTTAAAACTCCTGTGATGTGCTTCTTGATGCACCATTTGGTTGATCTTTAATTTTATATGATCCTCTATCATTGAGGTGATGACGTTTATCGCCTTCTCCCTGTCTTGAATCATGTACGATGTTCTATAGGTGATTTTTGATGCCCACAGATACCTCTTCCAAAGTATTTCTGGCTCAATCTTTTATAAAGGAGCCTGAAATACTTTGGATATGATGCTCTTCATGGATTTCTCAATATTTTAGCTTATTTAATTATTATCGAATAACCAAAATTTTTCGGTGCTGCGTTTATCGGCTGACCGTTGTCGAAATCTTGAACTGAAGCTAGTGTGTTGATTTTCGAGTTGGCTCGTGTCATTGAATTGACAACGAATTATTCATCTTGTTTCTGAAGTATGCATGAACTCCCATGGATCCTTCAGCTTGACAAAGTTATCGACATTTTGATTGGCGTCGACCTTCATTGCAATAGAAACATAGTTTATACTCATATGTTAATTAGAGTCTACATAGTTTTGGCTCTTAAGGCGTTGGAGCGTGAAGAATCAGTTTATACTCGTGTACTCTTTGAAGTTTTCGAGAATCAGTTTAACCTCGTGTACCCGTTGGAAGGTTTAAGGAGATGCAGTTTATACTCATATACTCATCGGAGTTTAAATGTGCTAAAAATGGGTCGAGAATGCTTCACATACACCATTGATGACTTGTTGAATCAACCCTTCTTCCGAGACAGTCGTAACTTTGTTTTCATGAACTCCCACTGTGGTCGTCAGTTTGTTTTCATTAGAAATTGACTTCATTGTGGAATTCATTATATCTTTAGTCGATTACAACAAATTCAAAAGAAATAGTCTTTTTATAAGACTTCTCTTACACAACGAACAAAAGAATTACAATTTTCTTAAAAATAACACAAAAATTATTTATCGATTTCTGCTTTGTGGGACTTTGCCTGTGCCGGGAGTGTTTTGACTCGTGGACCACCGATTCATAGATTCTGATCGAATTGTGAAGGCTTTGGGTACTTTTTCTTCGTTAGAAGCAAGAATAAAATCAGTGAATATCTTATCGAAGTAAAGATGAACATTCTTCTCAAGATCAAGTCAAGGTTTAGATCTTAAGGAATCGTCAAAGACTCAAATTTCTCTACTCTCTGTTTTCTGTGCTCGGATCCCTCTCAATAATGGTCCTAGGAGGGTATTTATAGCCCTTAGGAACAATAACTAAAGTCAACAAGTTGTGTCGAAGAATTCCTGTTTCCGAGACAGTTGTAACTGTCTCGGAAGTATGGTCAATTTTTCATTTCCGAGACAGTTATAACTGTCTCGGAAGCTTCCTTCCTTTTAACCCCTTTTGCAACTGTCTTTCCCACGTTTAAATGCCACTATTTTGGCAGTTGTTGGTGTGAATTTCGTTTGTAACCACTCCTCCACGTTCAAACACGTTCTTTGGCAGTTATGGAGCCACGTGGCATGCACGAATCTCGAGAAAATCACTATCTGCGTTTCCTTAGTTTCCGAGACAATTGTAAGTGTCTCGGAAACGTTTTGGCTCTTCTCATGTTTTCGAGACAGTTTCAAGTGTCTCGGAAACGTTGGACTCTCTTCACGCTTCCGAGACAGTTGTAACTGTCTCGGAAGCTTGTCATTTCTTCACTGTTTTCGAGACAGTTGTTACTGTCTCGGAAACTATGATTTCTCTTTATGCTTCCAATGCTTGTCTTACTGTGATGTGCTTCTTGATGCACCATTTGGTTGATCTTTAATTTTATATGATCCTCTATCATTAAGGTGATGATGTTTATCGTCTTCTCCTTATCTTGAATCATGCACGATGATCTATAGGCGATTTTTGATGCCCACACCCAGTTATTGGATCCTAGTTATTGGATGGCCAAATTCATATCGGATCCCAATTATCAGGGATATATCAGGGGAAAAGTAGTAAAAATCAGAGTGTCATATTGGATGGTGAGCAAATATAATATAACATCCTAAATGTATTCTACTTACGTTTAATGAAATATCAAGAGGGTATTTGAGAGAGATCGTCTATAGAGATCATCGAGTGAGAAATTTGCAAGGGATTTGGGGGAAAGAACAGTGGAGGTAGAGAGAATTAAGGTTACACGATGAGCAGATGTGAAATAGAATGGGATAGCACGACTTTTGTTTAGTGGATGTGCATCAGGTATGCAAAAAAGAAGATTTTTGCCTCCAAACTTGAACCGGTTTACTTAAAATGTAAATCGTAAAAAATCGGGTGATCTTTAACCCAGAAGAAATCGGCCTATTTATCGACTTTACAAGGATATATCGAGACAAATCAGCCAAAAAATATATGCGATACTTTTTTGCAGAAATTGTATCGGCCATTTTTGTGGAAATCGTATTGGCCATGCCCAAACCCTATATATTGGCGATAAATTGATAAAATCGGCCTATTTTTAAAACACTAATTTACATATGTATATGTATATGTATATGTATAGATACATACATTCGCGTGCACACACACATATATACACACACGCGTATATATACATACATATACATGCCTATATATGTGTACTAGTTGAGATGCTCGTGCAATGCACATGGTTGAATATTATGATTATTTAAATTGATAAAAATAGAATAAAAATAAAAAAGAAAACAAATTTTTTGTGGGATTGATGATCAACTAAAAAATCTCTCAAATGAAACATTGTCATTGTTTTCTTCAACCTAGACTGTGGCCATGTGATCTACTATTTATGAGTTATAAACACATTGATCTAGTACAACATTTCTATTTATCAGTATCTTGAAGTCTTCAAAAGATGGATGATCATTCAATTTGCAAAGAAATTTTGCATACAAATTTACTTTATATAAGATTTATGATCGTTTTTAATAAATTATAAAGTATATATATGAAAACCTCGATGTTTATGACTAGTAGTTGGGCTCCATAAAATAGGTTAACTTTACAATATAGTTTGCTATTGGTAGCTCTGTTGACAATGCTATTATTTTCCTCTTTTATCTTATTATTCACGTTTTTCTGATGTAAATTCTCTTTTGCTAATCACTCAATTAGGTATATTTAGTTTTTATAATATCAGAAGTTAGAATATTCTCTTATGTTTAAAAAGTATTGACATGATCTTCATAAAAAATATATACACAATTACACATAGTAACGATAGTATATACTTCAATTCAACTCAAATATTGGCTTGAAACCATTTAGAGTGAGGTCATTTCTATACTAGAATGGTGATGTAGTGATTATACAATTCAAAAGTCAAAGAAGAAACTTCTACAAAGAAAAAATAATTTAATATGTCAAATTAACAACTAATTTATAAAATATAAATGGACGGTGCAAATAGCTCTAGAAAGTAAGGTATATATCTTCATGAAAATTCTATAGTGGGTGACAAACTACAATTATCCTCATTTAAGCATAAATAATTATTATTTTAGTTACTAATTTGATAGCATAACTATGGAATAAATTTCAAGCAAAAAATAGGAATTAAGATTGTATTATCCTGTGGGTAAATAAATAAACGTTATTAGAGCTCCTCTTTATATTAAATTTAAAAATAATAATTTACATTATTAAGCGTCAAATATTATTTCATGCGAGAAAGTAAAGTAATTTATAGCCTATATACCTATATAGTCAATCAATCAAATGTATTAAAATTATGATGACCACAATCAAAATTATATGGTGGGTTCACATTGAGAACAATTTATAAAAAATAGTACATTAAAGTCAAAATTATTTTAATCACTATATAGATTGTCTGAATTTTTTTACATATATAAACTATACTGCCTAGGAATAGTGATGTGCACACTTAACTATGGCTTAATATATCTTAAGAACGACTTACTCTTCAATATCATCATTAATTGACGTATCTATGTATTACACTGAAAACACAATAAAAATTTAGAAAACTACAAAAGAAACACTCTCAAAAGTTTTAAAAATTGTAAAAAAATATCCTAAAATTTTGTAATTTACAAATATACAAAACTATTAAAAATTTTTAAACTTTGGAAGGGTAATTTGTAATGTACTAAACTTTAAGGGTATTTTTTTATAAATTTTAAATTTAATAGATTTTTAATTAGTTATATTCTTTTCAAAAACATTATGGGTAATATTGACTATGAAAAGTTTTTCCTAAACCTATACTTTTAAAGGGAGTAAGATATTTTTTACAAAACTTAATTTTTTAGGGATTGTTAGTAATTTATATATTCATTTTAGTGTCTATAGGTTAGAAATTCTCATGGTGTTTTTTTGCAAATTGTTAATTTTAGGGTTTTTTGCAATTTTTTGAACTTATAGACATTTTCTATAGATTGTAAATTGTTTATAGACTATTTATAATTCCTATGTTTTCAATTTACTAATGAGTTTGAAATTCTCAGGGTGTTTTTTGTAAAATTTGAATTTTGAGTGTTTGTAATTTTTGAAACTTAGAGTGTTTTCTATAAATTATAAATTATATAGGGGTTATTTATAATTTCTATATTTTCAATGTACTGTTAGCTTGAAAATTATCAGAGTTTTTTGTAAATTTTATAATTTTGAAGGTTTTATTTTGCGATTTGTAAAAAGTTCAGTGTTTATTGTAAATTCCATAAATTTTTTGAGGTTGTTTGTGTTATTTGTAATTTTTTAGTGTGTTTATAGATTCAATATTTAAGGTGTTTTTTACAAATTTTGAATTTTTAGGGGTGTTCTTATAATTTTCAAAACTTACACAATACTTTCTCCAAAGTCAAAAAACTTTTAGTTTCTAGCTAGCATATGTTTTTTAGATTTTTTCACTGCATTGAAATAAGTAAAATTTATAATTTTCAAGATGTTTAATAAAAATTTGAATTTGTAGGGATGTTTTTGCAATGTAAAAAACTTGGAGGATATTTTATACAAAGTCCAAAAAAATTTAGGTGTTGTCTATCGTATGTTTTTTAGATTTTTTTGCGAACTGAAATAAGTAAATGATTTGAATTATATCAGACGTATTTTCTTTGTTCAATAATTTGTTAAGTCTCGTTATGAATAGGATAAATTATTTAATTACCAATTCAAAGAAGATAGGATAATTTGAATAGATTAGGATAACAATGTAATAATCAAAAAAAGTTAAGGGTAATATTGACAATGGAAAGATTTTCCTGAACTCGTTAAAGGGAGTATGATACGTATATGTATATATGTATGCATATATGTATATATACACACACACATGTATATGTATATCTATGTGTGTGTAATTTATTGCTCTATACTGAAGTATGCATCTCTACATATGTATGTATGTACACACACATACATATATGTATATGTATGTGTGTAAGGTATGGAAGTATATGTCACAAAAACATAACAGATCCCAGTATAACACCGCACTCCCCAAAACCACCCTCCCTTATTTTATTTCTTTTCAATGTATATTTTTACAGGAGATGAGACTATCCTTTATAGAACACAGGATTGTCTGCCAAGTTTCTCTTATTTTAGGAATGTAAGTATACAAGGAAAAAACTAAATGTGCAGGATTGCAATCTTCTCATTTTAGGCGCATATCCATCTTGACAGAATCTTCTAGCTGGCGCCTCTACAGCTCATATTTTCACACTCCTCCTCAAGTTGGTTGGTAGATATCTACCATACCTAACTTGCCCAATGAGCTGTCAAAATTTCGTGTATCGACAGCTTTAGTCAAAACATCTGCTAATTGTTCCTCTGATCTGACATGAGGGAACTGAATGATCTTGTCTTCAAGATGGTGTTTTATAAAATGGCGATCCACCTCAACATGCTTGGTTCGATCGTGTTGCACCGGGTTGTGGGATATGTCAATTGCTGCTTTGTTGTCGCAAAACAGATCCATCTCCTCCTGTGGCGCATACCCAAGTTCGGTCATAAGTTTTCTTAACCATAATAGCTCGCACAATCCCTTAGACATGCCACGAAATTCAGCTTCTGCACTGGAAAGGGCTACCACATTTTGTTTCTTACTTCTCCATGTTACTAGGTTGCCTCCAACAAATGTGAAGTAGCCAGCCATAGACTTTCTGTCTGTCACATTTCCTGCCCAGTCAGCATCAGTATATCCACTGATCATTAGGTGTCCATGTTTCCTAAACTGTATCCCTCTTCCTGGGGAACCCTTTAGATACCTGAGAATTCTATTTACTGCTTCCATATGTGCTTCACTAGGTGAATGCATGAACTGACTTACCATACTTACTGCGTAAGCAATGTCAGGTCTCGTGTGAGAAAGGTATATCAGCTTTCCCACTAATTTCTGGTATCTTTCCTTGTTGGTTGGAGTCTGGTCCGGATAATTTCCAAGTTTCAGATTTTGAACAGCAGGTGTGTCAGCTGGTTTGCAATCTAGCATTCCAACTTCGGTGAGCAGGTCTAGCACGTACTTTCTTTGGGACAAGACAATGTCCTGTTTGGATCGTGTAACTTCAATTCCTAAAAAATATTTCAACCCTCCGAGATTTTTCATTTCGAATTCTTTTGACAACCTTTCTTCAAGAGTTTGTATTTCCATTACATCATCTCCTGTTATCACCATATCATCGACATAAATAATGAGTACAGTAACTTTACCTTGATTATGCTTGAGGAACAAGGTGTGGTCGGAGTTACTTTGCTGGTATCCATAGCTCTTCATGGCATTGCTAAATCTCCCAAACCACGCACGCGGGGACTGTTTTAGACCATATAACGATCTCTTTAGTCGACACACCATCGGCTTATAACTTTCCACTTCATATCCTGGAGGAACGTCCATATAAATCTCTTCTTCAAGATCGCCATGTAAAAAAGCATTTTTTACATCAAACTGGTGGAGTGGCCAATCTAAGTTTGCTGCAAGTGAAAGTAAAACTCGCACAGTATTGAGTTTTGCAACGGGAGAAAAAGTTTCCTGAAAATCAATACCATAGGTTTGGGTATATCCTTTTGCAACCAGTCTAGCTTTGTATCTTTCTATTACCCCATTTACATCATATTTTAATGAGAATACCCACTTACAGCCGACAGTTTTCTTTCCTTTTGGAAGTTCTACTAATTCCCACGTGCCATTTTTCTCTAGAGCCTCCATTTCTTGTTTCATGGCGTTCGTCCATTTCGGGTCTTTTATTGCTTCATCTACTCGTTTAGGAACTTGTACGGTTGACAAATTTGCAGCAAATCCTTTCACTCGCCTGGAAAGATGGTCCAAGCTCACATAGTTACTTATTGGATACGAACACCTCCTCCTATCCCACTCATCAGGTTTGAATCTATCTGGCACCTTTCCTTTGTTGTACCTGTGAGGTAGCTCATAACCAACATTAGTTATATTTGAGTTCAGATCAGTTACCTCTTGGATATCCTCTGGAGCCGAGCTTTGTGGTTGAGAAGGGAGTTGTATCACATTTTCTTCATCTTCATCTGCGAGAACGTGAAATCTGTTTTCAGTGGTTATATTTGGCTGTTTCCTCCTTGAGTAAACCTTCTCTGGATTAAACCTGTGCTGAACTGAATGAAGTTCGGCTGGATCTGCACTGGGCTGAGAACACGGGCTTTGATGGAGAGGGCCCGAGTTGAGGTGGATAGGGCCTAAGTCAGGTTGTATACCCGGGTCGTGTGTCTGTTCAGCGGGCTGTTCAGCGGGTCCAGCATTTGGTTCAGCGAGTTGCATAGGATGCACAAAGTCCACTCGAATTTCAGGGTTAACAGACTCATCTACTGGGCCTACATTTATGCAGAACGGATTCATCAAACCATTTTCCTCACAATTCTCCTCCTGAAAATGGTGTTTGGTTTTTTGATAGAAGCCTTCTTCTTCAAGAAATGTGACATCCATTGTCACATATACCTTTTCTGATGTAGGGTTGTAACACCTGTAACCCTTTTTTTGTAATCCATACCCCAAAAAAACACATTTTTCGGCACACGGATCTAGTTTGGTTCGTTGCGTTTTTGAAATGTGAACATACGCAATGCATCCAAAAATTCTTGGAGGTAAGGTTAAGGTTGAGGGAATTGGAAAGAAAGATGAGAGATTTTGTAGAGGAGTTTGAAACTTTAATACCGTGGATGGCATTCTATTGATCAAATAGACTGCTGCCATAACTGCATCGTCCCAGAACTGTTTAGGAACATTGTATTCGAGAAGTAGAGCTCTTGCAGTTTCTAGTACATGTCGGTTTTTTCGCTCAGCCACTCCATTTTGTTGTGGAGTCCCGACGCAAGATGTCTCATGAATAACCCCTTCATTGTTAAAGAACACCTTTAGGGTCTTATTTACAAACTCTCCCCCATTATCACTTCTGACCATCTTTACTTTCTTGCCAAATTG
Source organism: Asparagus kiusianus (assembly GCA_022839385.1). Lineage (NCBI taxonomy): Eukaryota > Viridiplantae > Streptophyta > Magnoliopsida > Asparagales > Asparagaceae > Asparagus > Asparagus kiusianus. The sequence continues at coordinate 151,565 of BQKN01066964.1, read as the reverse complement.
TGTGTATATCATTCTATAGAAACTTTGGAACACATCAATCACTTCATTTTTATTTTTGAGTAAGTAAAGCCAAGTCATGCGGGTGCAGTCGTCAATGAATAACACAAACCACTTATGCTGGGTTTTTGTGGTAATTGGTGCCGGACCCCAAACATCAGAGTGAACCAAGTCAAACGGACTACTACACTTATTTAGACTTTTCGGGTAAGAAACCCTATGGCTCTTTGCCTTGATACAAGTTTCACACTCAAATTTATGATTTCCACAATTCACAAACAATTCAGGAAACAAGTTTTTCATATAACCAAATGATGGATGACCCAATCGTTTATGCCAAATTAGCACTTTATTCTTACCATTTGAAAACAAACTAGAAGTACTAAGTGCACTGCCCTCATTTATGTCTTCCAGGTGATACAACCCTCCCCTTTTAGAACCACGCCCAATAATCTCCTTCGTGAGGATATCCTGAAAAAGACAAAATTTTGGATACATTAGTACAGCGCAGTTACGCTCTTCGCAGATTTGTCCAACAGATAACAATTTTGTAGTTAATGAAGGAACTAGGAGAGTGTTCGACAAGGTCATTGAAGGGGATATGTGCACGGTTCCAGCACCAGTTACTGGACTACATTTACCATTTGCATTTACAATTTCTCGTTTTCTAGGTTCTATGTTATCTGTAATATCATTCTTACAGAAGGTCATGTGATCTGAGGCGCCAGAATCAATTATCCATGCTTCTCTGGAGGATCTACCTGTGAAAAAAACAGAACTTGTACTGACCAAGCTTTGATCTGGTCTAGGATTTTCGGAAACAGGCACAGCTTGTATCATGGCAGCGGAAACCAAGTGACCAGGCCTATTTGTTTTTTCAGTTATACATTCGGTCCAGTTCTGAGAATTAATTTCAGCCCATTTATCAAATTTGTAGAAAAAATTACCTTCTATAGATGAGGCCTTCTCACCGTTTACCAAAGGAACCAATGAAACTTCGCTACTTGATGCGATGGTGGCTTTGCCTACGTCGTTGCCTTGCTGTTTCTTCTTCTTCGGATCCTTCCACCAGTCGGGATACCCATGTAACTTGAAACAGGTCTCTTTGGTATGCTTGATCCCCCCGCAGTGTGTACATCCGCCAGGTGGAGGCCGGGGCTTCGTTTGCCCAATTCTCGCGGGTATCAGGTTTGCCTCGTTCTCCTTTGCCACCATTGCCACGGGTGTGTTGTTCTCCACTTTTTCGAGATGATAATTTTGCCGCACATCCTCTTGTCTCACCCTAGCAAAAGCCTCCTCAATGGACGGAAATGGCTCTATACGGAGCACTTCAGCCCGTATACTATCCAAACGATCATCAAGACCGTCAAGAAAGTTATACACCCTTTCTTCCTGCACTAGAGAGTTATGTTTCTCTATATCTTTTGGACATTCCATAGGGTTGGGACGCCTAAAATCGATTTCTTGCCAAAAAAACTGTAGGTTATTGAAATATTCTTCAAGTGGTCTACCCGATTGTTTGAGTCGAGTTACTTTTCTCCTAAGGTTATACACTTGGGTCTTATCTTTTCCATCAAAATAAGCTACAGCAACTGCTTTCCAAACATCTCTGGCACAAGGGAAACGTATAAAATTACCTATTAGGGCAGAATCCATGGACCCAATAAGCCAGGCTTTGACAGTTGAATCTTCTGCAAACCATTTTGCATAACCTTCATCAGTTGTAGGTGGAGCCAGTAAAGTGCCGTTGATGTATCCTAATTTCTCCTTGCCTGCAATATGCATCTCAACTACCTGCGCCCATAAGCCGTAATTATGCCCGGTTAGTTTCACCGAGATGGGTGGAGTTCGGTCATCGACTGTCCCTGAGCGAGATGGTTGCTCCGTCTTGAGAGGCAGCGGTTGCGAAAGAATCTGAGCAAGTCGCTCAAGCAACGTAGTTGCTTCGGTTGAGCCGCTAGACTTCTTTGGTGAAGAAGGAGGAGTCATGATGTCGCTAGACTTCTTTGGCGAAGAATGAGAAGTCATCGTGGCTCTGATACCATGTCACAAAAACATAACAGATCCCAGTATAACACCGCACTCCCCAAAACCACCCTCCCTTATTTTATTTCTTTTCAATGTATATTTTTACAGGAGATGAGACTATCCTTTATAGAACACAGGATTGTCTGCCAAGTTTCTCTTATTTTAGGAATGTAAGTATACAAGGAAAAAACTAAATGTGCAGGATTGCAATCTTCTCATTTTAGGCGCATATCCATCTTGACAGAATCTTCTAGCTGGCGCCTCTACAGCTCATATTTTCACAGTATATATATGTGCAAGCGTGTGTGGATGTGTGCGTGGGGGATTCTTTTCACCTTTCCCACTTCGCTATCGATCACCCAGGAGTATTTAGCCTTGCAAGATGGAGCCCCCGGTAGCACAGTCGAGATAGCGACGGGTTCTCTGCCCTTGAAGGAATAGAGCGACAAAAGTATTGAGAATCCCGGATGGTAAATATTTCTCAGAACATAGGGTGTGAATCAAACCCATGTTTGAAACTGAGAGCATGGGGGGGGTGCGTGTATCTTATCTGAAGGTTTCAGCTTTCCGTTGTGGACACCAATGGTACAAGTTGTATAAGTAATATGCATGATAAAGATAGTCTAAGTGGCTTGTTGATACTTCTTTGTAGAGATCTGTTTAAAAATTTAAACCATTCGAACAGTTTTGCATAGCATGCAATTGGTCAATTTCATGAACAACTATGGATGTTCAGCAATCTACTTACAATAATTATATGCTTAATTCTATTGCCAAGATTATCTCGTATTTTTTACATAAACTAAGTGCACTTTGGCATGAAATTCAATCACATGCCCTAAAAAAGACATTGTATAGACTTGTCACTTACCAAGATTTTGATTGATGTCAAGTTATATGTTGAATACACTTTGATACGTCAGACAGCTTTCAGCTATGAAAACAAATTCTGAATCTTTGTATTGTACGGTAGTCATAATACATTTTGATTTTATCATAATTAGGCTAAGTTGAGGAGATTGTTAAATTAAATTCTCTTACTTGCTACACAATTGAATAATGAGAAGCTCTTAAAATCTTTTGGCAGAGGGAAGAATGCTGGGCCAACTATCGGTCTCATAGAATCCCCAAACTTCCAATCCATTAAATCAGCTATAAGAGTTTTAGATGATTTCCCTTGTGTCAGCATTCCATGTAATGCTCGTGACAGCTGTTATCAGGTTTGCTTGCCATTATAGTTCTTTTTAGTTTTCCATCATTTTTAAAGAATTGTGGGAAGTATTAGATGCACTCACCTTTTGCTCTAAGTAGGTTCTTGGTTGGCAAGTCACGGCTGGAAAAATTGGCATGCAACGATGTGCTGCCTCGTCACAGTGGTTCAATGAACGAGTTCTTCTATCAAGATATGCTCATGTAATTGTTTTCATAAGTTCATTACAAATAGTCATTTCTTTAATTCAATTAACTTTTATTGATGCATGTGATACAATCTGTAACTTCCTATGGATCAGGTACCTTTAGGAAATTTTGAGGTTGATTGGCTTCTTTTTACTGCTGACGTTTTCTTCTCTAGGGCATTACGTGATCAACAACAGGTTAGTTTTATTTTTCTATTTGACGTTTACACATGTTCATCTACTGCATTTTGTAACGTGGACCTGCATGAATACAACTCCTTCCACTGCATTTTCGTTGCTCTCAGAGCATTGCAGTTCATTGCCTTAGAAGTTAGAAGATGTTCAAAAAACTTCGGATATATCATATAATCGTAATTTTCTGAAGAATATCCACATAATCCGCCATATTAAGTTCTGTAAAGGATTGTAACATACGGATATGGTAAAGGATTGTATTCATTGATTAAACAATCGGTCAGGATCAGGATAGTTTCTTCTCTGACAGCATGTTACTCGTTCATTTTATCTATTCTGATTCTGTAAGCTCTCTAACTAGCTTGCTCGTACCTTTGCTAATATATCATTATTTCATTTGATGCAACTTTTACAATTTTTACTCCAAATGAACTATATAGGTTCTTCTTGTTTACAGCTACTTGGCAAGAAATTTTTCCTTAGCTAATAGAATGTCGAAATCATGTTATTTGTTTTGTACATAATTTACCTAAAATATAAACACTTACAGGTTAAGTTAACCCTGTTCGTATTTTAGAGACTATTGTCATATTTCCTGTTCTTGTTCTCATTTTCTTACTTGCTTTCTATTTAAAAAATTTAAAACTTCTCAATTGTAGATACTTTGGACATCTGATGATGGCATTCCCGATCTGGGAGGTATTTTCGAGGGAGATACATGCTTTGTTGATGAAGTAAGCATCCAAACAATTTTAGAAAGTATACACATTAACACCTCCTTATATTTGAGCAGTTACGTAATGTTTGAAAAGCCTTCTTCCTTTCATAAAGCTTTCAATTCATCCGCCTTTATCTAGTTGTCATAAAGTATGTTTCCTATGAAAATTTAGGTTAGTCAACCAGCTTTTACTTATCCTGGGGCCTACAGAACAGTGGCGGTTGAATTAAAGGTCTTATTCTGATACACTGTGTATGGTTTTAGTGCATATTAAAGTTATTTTTCAGCTCTGATGGTTTTTGAAATCTATATGCTCTTTAACTCCAGATTCATCATTTAGCTGTCAATGCTCTTCTCAAAAGCAGCCAAATTGAAGAAATGGAAGGAGGATCTTTATTTGGATATGACCATGAAATGCATTCTGAATCACTTGTTCCTGAAACTGATTTTGATGAAACTACCTCATGTGCACCTGCATTTCGAGTACTTAAGCAACTGATACAAAGATGCATCTCGGATGCAGTGGCATCCGGAAATGTATTTGCTGATGCTATACTGCAACACCTTTATCGATGGCTTTGCAGGTTAGATCTCTGTCCTTAATGCAAGAATTTTTATGTAATTTCTTTATCTAATCCTTCTTTGCATGCGCATATCAGCCCTCTCTCCAAACTTCATGATCCTGCTCTTCATCGTGTTCTGCACAAGGTAATGCTGTTTTTGTTTGCTACTTACTCTATCCGTGTATTGATATATGTCGAGAATTTCTAGTTTCGAGAATTTTGAGGTATTCAAAGTGCAGATCTTAGACTTCATGATTGGAGTAGGTATTCGTTTCCACAACAAGCTACTTTCAGTTTTGTATACCAAGTCTTACTATTTCCCATAGTTTCATTTACTAGATACTTGGCAACCGTTCAGAGATTGATTGTTTGACCACTACTAAATTTATTTGATCTTTACCTTAAAACATTTATTTGACCTGTCTGTGTAGGCCTTTCCAATTTTGAGTTGTGCTTCATAGGCAATCCTGTCTTGCTGAGGAAATCTAGATGGTTATAATGCCATGCTCGTTTATTTGAGTTATGACAAGGTAGATGTATCTAGGAAAATTTATCATGCCAATCTATATGCATTTAAGCCATCTAGATGAATGATAATTCTTGTCCTCTAGCCACAATCTTTTTGTAGAAACGGCGGCGAAGTTCAGGAGAAAACAAGCAGGAAGCATTTTGGAAGCTTCACGGTCGACCGCACATGACGCGGCGGTCGACCGCGAACGTGCACATGACAAGGTTGGTCTCTGGACTTTTGGTGGTCGACCGCGAACCCATCGCTGTCGACCGTGCCAAAACCATGTAGGCGAATTGGTCTCTGGACTTTTGGCGGTCGACCGCATGATGGGTTCGGCGGTCGACCGCATAGCGGGTTTGGGCCTGATTCTGTTTTCTGATCCGTTTCATTGTGAGTTGATATATAACCTTATACACGTTTTTTAGGGTTATGTAAGGGACGCATTTGAGCAGCCTTTGAGAGAGTTTATTGCATCTTTTGTGGGAAGATTTGTAAGAGATCTAGAGAGTTTTGTTTGAGGGTTTTGGTGAGATTTGTAACACTATTTGTAATTCTCTTTATCTCTAATAGTAAATACTCCCCTCTCCTTGCCCCGTGGACGTAGGCAACTTGTCGTACCACGTAAAACTTGTTTGTCTTGCAGTGATTTGTGGTTGCTTGTGTGGTTGTGATCTATCTTGCTTGTCATGCACTTTTGTTTGTCGAGTTCCGCTGCGCTCAACACTTTTAACATATATATATATGAATTGGATGGATTTTTGGAATCTCCAATCTCGCCATGAAGTGACCTCAAATGAATTATGTGCACCCAGATGCATCTATTTCCCCCCTTGAAGCGTATGTAGAAGGCAAACACATCCATCTACCTCTGCGTTCAACCAAAAGCAAATAATGCATGCGTTCCACTTCCACCTGAGATCATACACATCCAATACTCACTTAATGCAAGTACTTGGTTGTATGCTTCCATATGCACTATTAGAGTGCAGGAATCATTTATATCCATTTGGATGAAGTCCCATACTGCATATAATCTTTATTACTGAGGGATCCAGCTTGTGTGTCACTTTTACAAGCTTATAGAACTAAGATTTATTATTTAATAAATTATCGTTGCCACTTTCGTTCTTATCTAATCCCTATTTGCTTTTATCAACCTATATTCGCAGGTCATGAAAAAGATTTTTGCTCATTTGTTGGCCGAACTTCGGAAACTTGGGGCCACACTAATCTTTGCAAATTTCTCTAAGATTATTATAGACACTGGAAAAATGGATCTGCCAGCAGCCCATGCATACTGTGATTGTTTATTAAAAACTCTGCAGTCAAGGTAGTTTCCATGCCCGAAAACAGATTGCTGTAGTTTAACATCGTTTACAATTAGTGTTTTTTTAGTAACCTATTTTCTTAAGTTTGACTGTTGATATTATTTTAGGGATCTTTTTGAATGGATCGAGCTTGTACCTTTGCATTTCTGGCATTCTTTCCTATTTATGGATCAGGTTAGTACATCCAATTTACAATAAATTATCTACATATTTTGCGTACACTAGTGGATATGCTTGAAGCAACATCTTCTTTGTTCAATGGCCTTTCATTAGCGAATAGGCAACCAACTTTCAGATTATTTTTCATTGGCAACGCACTTGGTACCTAGCACCAATTAGCATCCTTCTTTTGTTAGTTGCGACTTTTATTTTTCCCTGGTCAGGGTTTAGTTCTTATCTTTCTGGTTCTAAATTCTGCATTTATATGCCAGTATAACTATGGAGGGATTCAAGCCAAAAACACAACCGGAAGTGATGTGGAAATTACAGAGGATGAATCTCAGGTGGAAATCATATCGAGCTGGAATATAGCAGAATACTTGCCAAAAGAAACTCAGGTTGCTCCTTTGATTTCTTTAAGAAACATATTTAAGCATGAAGAATTAGTCATAACTAATGTGGAAACTGGAAGAGAGATAGACCTAGCCCCAGCATTCGATTTGGAATAAAGTCATTAAATTTTGCATTCTTCATGGGTGAGCATACTAGGCATATTCAGAACAAATTCCCTCCATACTTGTAGTTTGTAAGTGACACCACATTAACTGATGACTTTGTGTATATAGTTTGTTAGTGGCACCCCATTAGTTGACGAAATAAACCAGGAATAATTTCTTAAGTAGTAAAGTAGAATAACAGAGATAAAGTTTAGAATCTAATTAAGCGAATAAATGGAACATTGTGATTATGCGACTTGAACAAAGTTATGAGGAAGAGGACCATAGTTCACATTGATGGCTGAGGAAGAAATTTCAGCTAGCTTATGAGCCATAGAACGTGATACAACTATAGCCCGTCCCAAAAGGGTCAGACTTGTTTTCGTTCTCATCAGCTCAGATCTTCTAGCTGTTAAGTAGAAGATGATGAGAACTGTTGGATGTGTTTCACCATTTAGGCTGAATGATATTAGTGTACTCGGGAGAGGTTTTAGGATCCGGAGTAGACTTTAAACAAACATACATTTGAGGCATAAAAAGAGATATCCTGGTTTTAACTTAATTGAAGAGGCAAGAGAAGGTGGTCCATAACTGAACTGAATGGAGAAAGGATTCATGTTGCTGAAAATTTTTGGGATTGTGGTTTTATAGTGGTAGTGCTACACGAGTTTAAGGCCATGCAGTTATAGTGTTCTTCTTGGTTATGACATTTGTTTTGTTTTTGCCCATGTCTCACATCTCTGAATTTCACCACTAAACAGGATCATTTTATTCTTATCGCCTCTGAGTTCATGTATATCCCTTGGAAGTACTCAAGAGAGCAAATTAGAATGCATATGCCTACTACGGATGGTAGCACATGTACTCCATCGATCACTATCAGAGCTGCTAAAAGTCTTGAAGCATCTGTTACAGAGTATCTTAAAGACCAGGTAGTAATATGAAACCTGTTAAAAGTCGTCAAAGCTATTTATTTTAGGATCATATGTTCACTTTTGTTTTGTTTTTTGTTTTTTTTTTTTGGTTGTAGGTCAGCAGTTACTTCACTCAGAAACTTTTTCGGATCGTGGAGGATACTCTTCACCACTTCAAAGGAAAGAAGAAAATAGATGAAGGTAATTCTAAAAACCATGGACTACCCCAGACGTCTGAATCTAATCCATATAAAGGTGATGCTGCATTGGAATTCATCAAACATGTCTGTGCCGTCCTCTCTCTGGACCATAATGTTCAGCATGACATACTGGTAAGTACGCTATAGAATTTATTCTGATATATGACCTTCTAGATCCTACTATCATCTCCAATAAAGACACCTAGATGGTTTGCTATTGGGCTGAGGAACTAAAGTGTCACATAAATTTTGTATTTGCTTGAAGAAGTCTGCACTTTGCATTTCATATTCTGCAACAAAGAGCCGGTCATTCATTTTCCATGACAAACGCATTTATCTTCCACTAATTCCTCTCAATATGGTCTGGTGAAACTTGATTGCATTTTTACAACTTCATTTGGTGTTCCTAAAATTTATTTTTTTGTTCCAACCTCATGGTCTACTTGAATTATAAAATTTGTCTACGTTTTATTATATATCTCTAACTTGATGTTCATGTTAACTGACAGAAAGTTCTGGACAATTGTTTTTTCTGTTGTTGCTTAATGCCTCTATTTTTCTTTACTTATCTTCTTTTCTTGCTCATCAATGACTTCGATATATCTATCTTATCCTCCAACACCCCCGCCCCCACCCCAAAAAATAAATAAAAAATAAATAAAATAAAAAACCAAAACAACGCAACCAGTGCTTAGTGTGAAGAATTTTTTTTCTGGGGTTTTTCTAGTTGCTAATAATCATCCGCTGCTTATGATTGAATCAAATGTATTTGTCTCAACAGAAGATGAGAAAAAATTTATTAAAGATCGTTCGGGTGAAGGAGTTTTCCCCAGAAGCACAATTCCATGATCCGTGTCCATCCTTCACGCTTCCAGATGTTATTTGCAGGTATGTCTAGCTAACTACATGTGAAACAAAAGAATCCTGAGCAGTGTACTAATAATTGGCTTAGAAAAAGTAAAATTATTTTTGTCTGGTTATTTTTGTACGTGTACAAATTCTGATACCTTCTTCATTTTGTAGCTATTGCAATGATTGCCGTGACCTTGACTTATGTCGTGATTCATCACTTCTGGATCAAGAATGGCGCTGTGCAGCGCCACAATGTGGGCAGCCGTACAATCGTGAACAGATAGAAAATGCTCTTCTTCAAATAGTTCGACAGAGGGAAAGGCTGTACCATCTGCAGGACCTTGTGTGCCTTAGATGCAGACAAGTTAAAGGCGCGCATTTGGCAGAGCAATGTACATGTGGCGGCTTATTCAGGTGCAAAGAATCTGCTTCGGAATTTCAGAGCAAAATGCTAGTGTTTAGGGACATTTGCATTCGTCAAAAGTTCCAACTGCTACAGGATTGTACCTCTTGGATTTTAGAAGTGAGGTGACAAGTACCAAAAACAAGGTAAAAGTTAATTATCAGACGAAGCAAGCTTACTACTGTTCAGCTGAAGGAGATTTAGAGTGGGAGTTACATTCCCAGAGCCCTAACAGAACAGCGAGGCAGCTGAGGTGCCTTGTTAGGTGTTTGGATATTATGCCTCTGAGTTCTGTCTATGCCGACCTGAGTTTATCTCATGTAGGATCTAGAAGGATGTACGTTTATTGTAATATGGCCGACTGCAATATAATCTATATGACCCTTGTGTATAAATTTTGCAAATGTAATTTATAGTTGAAGCAGAGTAACGCCTGGCTAACAGCTCCGTAAAAGCTCCCATTCCAAGCTAGTAACCTATTTGTGAATGCTGGTGTTCCTATGATTATTTTTTGATAGGTTTCTTTGACAAAGCTAAGTAAGATCCTCGGAATTGCTTTGTACAGTCAAAAATCTGATCCCATGGCACTTCACGCTCCTTTGAAAGCAACTCTAAATGTTAAGTACATCATGACATGCTATTCTTGCCGAATATGTACGGGCTGCACAGAATGTAATAGCTTAATACCACGTTGCTTGCATCTATTAGCTTTTTTTTTTTTGAGAAAAAGGATGGATTACCAACATAGTAATCCAGCCAGCTAAATTAAACAAAATTGGTTGTTACAAAAAAGTATTCATCCCCAACCAAGGATGAGTACCCTGGAATATTAGAGTTTTACAGTAAACTTCACCTAATTACATCACCCACTAACAATTGATGACAGAATATCATAAACTGTATCAAAAGACCAACCCAAATACAATTCATCAGATTAAGACCACAAAAACAGACTTCTTTCTTGAGTTTAGCCTTCATTCCAGCAGATCAATCACCCTTCCAGCTGTGCAAACCGAAGAATTTCCAGCAACTGAAGCAGCTTTCTTCCTCCTCCTCTCTTGTAGTCTGACTGCACGATCAGAAATCTGAAAACCTATCCAAAATTTTGCAAAAGTCAAAATTTTGTGCAAAAGTTCTAGAGATCTCCTTTTCTTGTTTGAAAAAATTCTATCATTTCTTTCCTGCCAAATACACCATATAAGTGAACAGAGAATCACATCTCTCTCTATATTCCCACTATCATACTTCTCATCACTCCAATTCTTCCAAATTTCTTTTAAAGAACATAATTTGAAATCTTTCTTGATATTCAACTTATATTGGACTGATCTCCAAATTGAGTATACAAACTCACAATTAACAAAAAGATGAAGATGATTTTCCTCCTCCTTGGAACAGAAACAACACATAACATCCATATGAACTCCTTTCTTTTCTAAATTCTTTTTTGTGTTTAAACCACTTCTTAAAGCCAGCCAAACCAGAAATTTCACTTTTAGATCAGAACACACGTGACCATCAAAATGCCAAATCATTTGTAGAAATATCATTCCACAACTTATAGTGGAAAGAAGAGGTGGGAACATGAGTGCACATACTAGGATAACATTTGCCGAAGTTACAACTTATGTCAATATATAAGTGCTTTGGTGAAATAGAGACTAATAGGTAATACTAGGCAAAACTACTCAGCTTTCCACGCCAGCACAAACAGAAGTCGGGGACAGACATGAGGGCAAGCGTCGAGAACTGTGTGGGGTTGGCGGCAGCCCACTCCTCGGCGACAGATTTACAAATTCTAGAGCTTGCATTCTCAACTCCAACGGATAATCTGCAACACATCCAATTCTGGGACCTGCACCAGTAGACCACTTCAGTGATAGCTGCTTACCCAACTGGAAAGAACTTGCTTCCCTCTTCGACTTGATTCTCTCTAGAATTGCATTCTGAGACACTTCTGCCCTTGGGCTTTGAAGTCCAGCAGATAGAGTCCTTTTATAGGGTCCTTCAGTTTCTTCTACTCTGGAATCAATCTCGGCTTCTGAAACAACTGCTGGTTCAGCAGTTTGGCTCTTCCCCGTCTTGATGGGCATTTCCAGTTGTGGAGGTTCTGGAAATGTAAAGGGTTTTTCTGTCACCTTATCTGTTTGTTCTTGTTTCGGATCATCATAGTAGTCTTCATTAGATGAGGCACGAACCTGAGGATGAGATCGAGTTTACAAGAAACAAATGAATTATATTGCGAAATGTCTCCATGACAGACTTGTATCAAGGACGTTATAATGGAAGAAATAGGGCTACTTGCACATAACCCCCTTGTACTATGAGGTTTTCTGCGATTAGTGCTCCTGTACTATATTTTTCGCCACCTACTACCCCTGAACTTCTCTGTCAAGCTTAGTTACATATAGAGCATGTAAACTCTCAAACCTGATGTTTCATTAAAAGTAAATAATCTCATTCAAGATCTAACTATCCTTTTCAAACTAGTAATTAATACTAATCAAGATTCAACTTTAATCAAATTCATCCAACTTTAATCAAATTCCATCATTAGCAACAAGACCACCAGCACCACCACCATCATCATCCTAACCCATAAATTTTTAACTGAACCCTAACGTTGAACCCATCTCTATCCATCCCCACTGCATTCACCTCCAACCCATTATTGCAGCCACCACCTCTTTCACTATCACCTCTGTCATTATTAACGAGATGGAAAAATCAGTCAACCCCCCCCCCCCCCCCAAACCCCACCCCAATTGTAGCGAAAGAGATGATAATCAATAGGGGTGAGGATGATTGGTAAAATAGGGTTATCTGAAGTTGACCTAAAAAGATAATAGAAGATCTTTACCTCCACTTCATCTAGATTGATCCCATTTTCTCGAAGGAAGTTCATGAAGTTGTTCAGGTTCTCCTCCGATGGCTTGTAATGTCCACTGTAGGCCCAAATAGACTGCCAACAGTACCATGTAGTCAACGGAGTGTTTCAAGAACTTGCAAATAACCAATTAATTGAAACCTTTGGCAATAGTTGAAACTTTAAAGAACCAAAAGTCCAAATTTACGCATATGAGTTCATCTACATTACCTTAAGGGCTCCGTTAGCTGCAGTGAATCTACCAGCCGCTAAAGTAGTGCCTCCCGCCAGGAAGCTGGAATGATGAAATATTCCTTTCTTTTTCTGGAAGTAAAGGGAACTACATAAACTTATTTCCGATTTCATCACTGAAGATCTGAATTGCTAGAAATGTGAACTATGATGGTATTCTCAGGATATGGTGCAGCTCACCTGGCCGGCATATAGCTTCTTAGAAGTGCTCATCACAAATATCCACTTGGCCCCTTCCGACCCATTAGTAGTATCAAGTAGTTCTCCACTTTGCTTGTGAACTATTTTTCCCTCCATGGGTATATACTCGTAGTGTTTTCGTTCTTGCTGTACACAGTGTTTATAATGTCTTAAAAACCAAAAATATAGTAGCAGTAATGTTAGACCTATAAATGAAAGAGAGTGGGAAGCACATGAGTTCTTGTTCTATAACCAAGTGCTTGCTACGTTGGATCACTATTCTGCAATCACATACTTACAAGTATGACTTGCTTCCCACGACGAACTTGGCCGTGTATAAGAAATTGAGGTAAAAGAAATATAAAGTGCTAAAAGAAGACTCGTTTGTCACTAATAAATTTCTGAAATGAACTAGTAGGGTTTTTGGACTGAAGAGGCCCACTATCAGGTTGCCCAACAATGCGTCTCTACATCGTATAGAATTCCAAATCTTAATAGAACTTACTGGACCCAGGTATTTAATGCATTGTTGACGAAGCAATGACCTTGGGCATTCAGGAAGATCAACATTTCTTCCGTCACCAATGTCCAACCTATAAAGATCACACAACATGTATCATGAACCATTAAACTTGTTTCTCAACACTCTTTCATCAATATAAAGTAATGCGGTAGCAGGAATCGTATTCAATCTGTTTGCATAGGTTCTATATTTGTAGCAGTAATGCTGACAGCCAAAGTCTGAAAATGATCAAATCAACACACATAAAAGCACACATAAAAACTAGCTGTGAATTTAAAAAGAAACCAGATCGCTAGAACAGGACACAGCTAATGACGATCAATTGAATTTAACGTTTGATCTGTATGTGACAATTGAAGCACGCCACTAACCAGAAAGGCTGCTCCTGGACATTACTGGGTTTGGTTCTTTTAATCTTTTCCCATTTAAAGAATGTGACCAGGCTTGTGCTTTGAACTTTTGAAATGTAGTTTTTGTACTACCTCACAACTATTATCTTCACTATAATCCTTCATCTTATCCCAAGATTGAGGTGATATCCACAAAAAAGTGAAGGATAAATCTAGGCTGCTTTAGATAATAGATCAAAAAACCGATACCGACAGCTTGTTGTCGCCAATAAAAGCTGAGGGTGAGATGGGAGACCAAAATAACCAAACACTGAGGGCCTCAGTGGAAAGGCAAGCGCGCCTAGATCCAGGACTACCAAACTTTATCCTTCTATATCAGTAAATAATCAAATCCTAAGTTGAGAACAAATGTAAAAGCACTTGTATAATCATATTAAAAAAAAAACATCCCTAAAAGCACCCACCTTGCTTAAAACAATCAAAGCATTGCTTTTTTTTTCTGAGGACAACAGTACGACTTAACAGAAAAACTCACGCTAGACTCAAAAATGTATGCCTTGATGTGAAAAAGGTTTAATTTGGAAAGCTCACAAGTACATGGGCCAAAATATTTCAAACTGATGATACGAGTATTACCATCGAATAATTTGAGCAAAAAAAAAAATTGAAAAAATTAGGAGATTACCAGTAAAAGAATGGCTGGCCAGCATCACTTTCGCACCATTTGTCGTAGTACATGTGCAGATTATGCCCATAGCGATGCCTTGGATCAATCTATTAGAAACAATTTATAATTCCATAATTGAACAAATTTTTTTTTTAAGCCTATCACTGATATTTAAAAAAAAAGATAATTTTTTTCTCCTATTCAATCAAAGAAACTTACAGCTTCAATCCAGTGCTGAAACGCGAGCTTCAGGGCTTTGGAATCTTTTGACAAACCCTGTCCAACCTACAACAAGCAAATAATTAATCATTTCCATTTAAAAATAATTACTTGCGTTAAAAAAAATTGAGACGAAAAATAAGAATAAAAAAAAAAAGAAGAAAAAAGAACCTTGGAAGCATTCAGAGTAATACGATTCCATCTCGAAACAGCCGATTCCGGCTTCAGGAAATTGAAGAAAGAAACCGTACTTAGATTAAGCCTAGCAAAATCCAACACTTGCCACCTTTTTCCATAATCAACAAAAAAAGTAGAAGGAAAAAAATCCCCAAAATTAGCCACATATTAGCAAACAAAAAGATAAAAACAAAATAAAAATCCGATCTTCCTTTAACTTACCAGAGCTCCTCCACGACCACAGCGGAGTCTGCTAACCTGCGCCGGGTCCGATAGCTCCTGTAGACTTTCTGAACCCTAGTCGCCGCCGCCGCAGATTCACATCTTTTATCAACCGGAGACTCTATAATCTTGGGCGATTCCATCTCGAGATTCGACAATGCCGCCGACGGCTGCACATCGAAGCTATGAGCGCCAACGCTAACGGTCTCAACCTCCATTGGAAAACAAAACTCAGATTGCTACAAGGGTTTAAGAGACGAGGGGCTTTATATCGAGATTAAAACTGTTCTTTCTAAAAAAAAAATTTTTTTATTGTTTTGTTATTTTAAGTAATTAATGATAGCAGTTGGGACTTAAATTAAATTAATAAAAAAAGCGGTGATGAGAGTGGACAACTGTATTTAGAGCATTTTTTTATGAGCGGTGTTAGAGGCACACCATGAGGCACACCTCCGGTCACACTCCCCCACCTGCTACAGTGCAGGGGACCC